>CM076572.1:803356936-803417362 GCA_034641835.2 Pinus albicaulis | reverse complement strand
TATTAAATTTAATAACTTTCAAGTAATACAATATTAAATTTATTATATTATAATATATATAAATGTATCATGATATATATTAACTCTAGATATATATGGGAGGGAAGAAAAAAGATGTAGAGTGATTGACGTGGAGATATAGGGGGATTAACAAGGGAGAGATGGAGATAAACTAAAGGAAAGGAGAGAGGAGGAATGAAGAGAGAGAGAGAGAGGCATACACAAATATGGAGGAGGGAGAGAGAGAAGGAGAGGGGGAGGGAGATAGTGATAGGATTAGAGGAGATAGAGATGGTGGAAGAGAGAGGGGGGTAAGAGATAAAGGGAGAGAGAGATGGCAGAAGAGAGAGGGAGGTAGGAGAGAAAGGGAGAGATAGGAAGGACCAAAGAGAGGACTTGAGAGAGGGAGGGATAGAGAGAAGTTGGAGGGGGAGAGAGGGAGGGAAGAAGAAATCTATAGAGAGAGAGAATTGGAGAGAGAGAGAGTGAGTGGCAAGGGAAAGATGGAGAGATAGTGTGTATGTTTAGGGGTGAGAAAAGAGACAAAGTAGAATGTATGGAGAGAGGGGGAGAGAAGGAGAGAGGGAGGGATATAGTAATGTATTTGGAGGGAGAGAGGGGTAGAGAGAGAGAGAGAGAGAAAGAGAGAGAGAAGAGAGAAGGAGGTAGGAGAGAAAGGGAGAGAGAGGAAGGAGGAGAGAGAGAGGAGGAGAGAGAGATCAATAGAGAGATGGAGTTGGAGTGGGAGGGAGGTAGGAAATAAGAAATATAGAGAGTGAGAAGAGGAGAGAGAGAAGGAGTGACAAGGGAGAGACAGAGAGAGAGTGTGCATGTTTGGAGGTGAGATAAAGAGACAAAGAAGGAGAGATGGAGATAAGGGGGGAGAGAATGAGAGATAAGGAGAGAGGGAGGGATATAGTAACATGGATGGTGGGTGAAGAGATAGAGAGAGAGAGCAAGAGAGAGAGAAAGAGAGATGGGAGAGAAAGGGAAAGAGTAGAAGGAAGAGAGAGGATGTGAGAGAGTAGAGAGAGAGAGAGGGAAAGAGATATGGACTTGGAGGGGGAGAGAGAGGGAGGTAAGAAGAAAGACATAGAGATATAAAGGTGGAGAGAGAGAGAGAGAGAGAGAGAGAGAGAGAGAGAGAGAGAGAGAGAGAAGGAAGATGGAGACAGAGGGAGAGAGGACAGAAGGAGGAAAGAGAGATATTAGCGGGGAAGAGGGAGAGAAGGGGAAGATAGAGATATAGATGGAAGGTGAAAGAGGGAAGAAGAGAGATATGGGGAGAGGGAGGGAGTGACAAAGAGATTGATAGATATGGAGTGCGAGAGCATGTTTGTTTAGAGGGGTGAGATAGAGAGACAAAAAATAAGAGATGGAGGGGGGGTATAGATATGGATGGAGGGTGGAGAGAGGGAAGAATATTTCTTGCACTAGATGGATTGATTTAAGTGGAGATGGTGATTTCTAATCCTATTTGATTGTTTGCAATAGATTCATTGATTTTAGTGTAGTTATTTTTTTCTAATGATATTTGATTACTTGCACTAGATGCATTGATTTCAGTGTATGTGGTGATTTCTAATACTATTTGATTGCTTGCACTAGATATGTTCATTTCAATGTAGATGTTGATTTATAATTATATTTTCTTGCTTGCACTAGATGCATTGATTTCAATGTAGATGATTCCTAATCCTATTTGATTGTTTGCACTAAATGCATTGATTTCAATGTAGAAGTTATTTTCCAATCTTATTTGATTGCTTGCATTAAATGCATTGACTTTAATGTAGATGTTTATTTCTGATTTGATGTAATTGGATATAAGATGGTAGATTAATTTTAAAGGGATTGGATTAACAATATGCATCGATTTTAGTGTAAGCACAAAATAGTATTGACAATGCACATTGTTTTTTGTGTTATAGTAATTTATCCTATTAATATTGGAGAGCAAGAGAGACAAGGTATCATGATTACTACAACATCTCGAGCTAAAGATTTAAATGATTTACGATTTAAATTTTCTTTTTCATATAATCGATATGAAAAGATGACAAAACTAACGAGGGTGACAATAAGAATAGTAGAAGAGAATAGTTTGAGATTGATCACAATGAAGACTATTTGTAACATGAGTACATTCTTATTATTCACATTTTCTATCTTTCAACATTATTATTGTCACATTGCATTCAAAAAATTATTTCATCATTTTTCATCATTAAAGTTATTAACAATATTTATCATCTCAACAAACTGAGGTAACTAAGAAAATTTAAAATTAAAATGACCAAGTTAATCTCATAAATATTTAGCATATTTAAAATAATTATATTAATATTTTATATATTCACATATTATTGATAAAATTAATCATAGCTTTGATAGATTTTCCTTGGCAGTACACCACTGAAACTAGCCTAGATCCATCTTAATTTTGGATCTATCAAGCGCCGAGAAGGATCAAATCTCTCGAGGTGCAAACCTTTCCTCAAGTTTTGAACTCAAAAAAGAGGTTTGCACCTCGAGGGATTTCATCCCTCTCGGCGCTTCATAGATATGAAGTTAAGATGGATCTAGGCTAGTTGTATGTAAAATTCTAAAATTGTAATTGTAAATATTGTAATTGTAATTGCATGTGAAATTGTAAAATTGTAATTGTAATTGTATGTAAAATATTTGTAAAATTAGAATTGTTTTAATGTGAAATGATTGTAATTGTAATTTTAGTTGACGTAATTGTATATATGTAAAATTGCAAAATTGTAATTGTAATTGTAATTGTAATTTTAATTGTAAATGTATGTGATTGTAAAATTGTACTTGTAATTGTAATTCTAATTCTAATTGTAATTGTGTGTAAAATATTTGTGAAATTTTATATGTATTAATGTGAAATGATTGTAATTGTAATTGTATGTAAAATTCTAAAATTGTAATTGTAATTGTATTGTGAAGTTGTAAAATTGTAATTGTAATTGTATGTATTCTCATCATTCAATTTTATTAAAATTTTTAAATTTATCAATTTGTAAAATTGAAAATTAATTGTCAATTTTGAACCATAACTACCGTAAGTAAAATGTATACCGTAAATATTTTTAAATTACCATAATTGTAAATTTGTAAATTTGTATGAATATAAATAATTAAAAATAATAAATCTATAATAATATGAATTTTTGTAACATAATAAAGTTTAGAAAATAATGAAAATAAATTCATGTGCTTTAGAATTATCATTATTTTATTATTATATTACATACAAAAGAAAATAATTTTATACAGTACACCATTGTTTTCGAGATCAGCATAATTACAAATTTTCAGGTGAAATGATTTTAACATTAGCACAATGCAAATTACCAATTAATTCAAAATGCATATTATAATGTTTAAAAAAAAAGAGTCTTAGTTATAAGGTAATTAAGTCCTCTTCTTTATAAAAACCCATCTTAAAAAGTATAAATGATGAAATAACACATGTAGCATATCACTCTCGGTTCTTATGATCACCCTCATTATCTTCCAGCTCGCTTGGCATGATAACACTATTGTTCTCAAAAATATGTTTTGATCTAGGGTCAGGTCTCAATACGAACCACCAATCCCAGTCTAACACATCTGGGTATAAAAAAACCTGGTTGCAGTGTTTGGGGAAAACATAGGGCTCCTTAGCTTCATCCCACATCTTTCTAGAGTTGATACATATCAGCGTACTCTTGCGATCTTCCTTTACATTATTATGATCAAAGGTGTCCCACCACTTGCACCTAAAAATAACACATTGGAAAGAAGAGAAATCCACTTCAATGATCTCTTGTATATTTCTAACGTAACATAATGTCCCTCGTACTATATTTTGATCACGATGGCTAGATCTACTAGATTGATTGAAATCAACTTCCACTTCACAGCCTTGTCTCAAGTGTCCACAATTGGCATTTTATGTGTGAAAATGGTGTCCATATGCCCACATAGATGGGAACAAATGCACCTAAAGAAAATTTTAAAAATCATAGTGTCATGTGTCTTATAATAACCCAACAGTTAAAATACGAAATATACATGTAATTACATTTCAAAGGTGCATTATTAAGTTTAAAATGTACATAAATAGATTATTACCGAGTGGGTGCACCCAATCCCTACGTTTAGCGCATCCTCTTTAGCATGCGGGTAATGACCAGTTGCACCATATTTCTCTCTGACTTGGTCAGCAACCCAGTTGTTGGGGCATATTTTTGTCATATTTTCTTTTAAATGATCGGGATAAGGCACACTTCTACCATTCAACCATCTCAATTCTTTCCTGTCACTATCCCATTTCATCCTATTTTGTTCATATAATGCGAGCCACAGTTGTTTCGCTTCGGAATTGTAAAGAACAAATTTATTGATTGCTTCAATTTCTGCATTCGCTGTTGAAATAAAACCAACATATCATACATATGAGATCAAAATATATATTATATCAAAGTTCAACATGAATATTTACTTTGTGTAAATTTGAAAATTTATAAGTTTCTTACTCTTTATCAAGCGTCTTTTTCCATTCGTTTCGAGTAGCTCCCATTCTCTTTTGTCTTCATCCCTTTAATCATCCCAAATCACCGCACCTGGTTTATTGTCGATCAGATATCTGCTTGACATACTCACTGGCATAATAGAAAGACTCATACGATATGTACCCCTCTACCATATACCCCTCAAGTTTTTCCTTTTGTCAAACAAAACCTTTCGATTTCTTCATGTAACTCTCTAAGAAGAACATCCAACGACAAGAAACCACCCCAACTAATTCAACCCCATCTACTAGGTGGATTAGAAGATGAACCTGCAAGTCCATGAAACTCGTCGACAGTTCCTTCTCAAACATAAAATTCAATCTCAACTATCTCTAGACGTCATCATGGAATGATAGGCACATGAATCTTATTTGACATGATCCAACATACAGATGCAGATAATTTAGATATGACATGTCCTAGGTCTTGGGGGAATTCATGTTTCACACACCCACACACGAAAAAAGGATAATGACATTGCAAAGTTATAAACACGTGCAATAATATATAAAATTAGTTATGTTTTATGATCCCTGCATGGGATAAAATTTATTAATATAACAAATAATAAAATCATGTTTTTGACATTATACACAGCCTTAGAAGATTCAAATGGTCATGCGATTTCAACACCGACAAATGGTCATCTATGGTGAAGCAACTCCGTATTGAAGACCCGTATGAAGATGGCACCCTAAAACCCATTATAAAATCCTTTTACAAAGAAAGATCATATTTTTTTTAAAATCCATGGGACATCACCTTCTTTGAAATACCATGAATTAGAGGGACCAATGCCTACCTCTGATCCTGTACTTTCTAATCATCTTGGCCAATGTTTCTTTTTATTTTTTCAAGTAATAAGATATTTCCTAAAAACTAATGTGTCACTTTGTTTGATTATATGTGCCTCCATAAATAAGATGAAACATTTTTAAATATATGCATGGGATCTAATAAGTGGGTAATCTTAAGATGCTCCCACTATGGGAGGTTATAAAAGATAGATTTCCTTTTCATCCCCATTGGCAATTTCTCAACATAGGTGTCAAATAATTTTCGATCATCGAACATAGGCTCCCCATTTGAATTGAACATGTCTATGAAATCCTTCTCCTTCTCTCTCTAATATGCTCTAATCCATTTAGCTGGTGTCGTTATTAGAGGCCTTTGGGTTATCTCTCGTTTACCATTGAAAGCAGATGTTGCTCTTTTTTTAGGGTGTTCTTCTGGGAGGAATACCCTGGAGCAGTAATACACTGGCTTTCATAGGTCGTTAGACCATCTAGCTTTGAGAGAAGGTCCACAAAATCTACATCCAAAATACCCTTTTGTTACAAGACCTGCGAGATTATTGTATACAATATATATGTGTGGCACGTTAAAGAATATCATGAAGATCATAACAGTTTCAATGAATTAAATAACTAATATGCGAAATAATATTGTTACTTATATAAATAAGTCAATAAACATGTAATTTGCCAAAGCAAACTCTTAAGACTATATAATCATGTGTCGTGTAAGCACATATGCCATACAACGCAAAACCCCTCTTTGCTACGATGGGTCTTGATACATCGTATACATTTATCCCATCCCATAATTCCTTCAATTTATCTACTAGTGGTTGTAAGTAGACATCAATATTCTTCACTTGTGTTCTACCAGGGACTACGAGAGCCAACGTAATATGTTCGTTCTTCATGGACAACCATGGGGGGATATTTTTATTGATCACTACTATAGGCCAAACAAAAGAGTTGGTGTTTTGGAGGGAATATGGATTCATGCCATCCATGGTTATGCTGAATCGTAGACTTTGTACTTCATCCTTGAATTTTTCATGCCATGTATCCTCTATATGCTTCATGGTTATTGAATCTATTGGGATCCGCATAACTCCCAACTCACTTCTGTGTGAGGCATGCCATCCCTGCAACATAGCTAATTATTTGCAATAAAAGAGCCTTTGAATCTTTGGGATTATAGGTATGTGCCTCAATATATTAAAATGAGGACCATGCGATTTACCCTTCTTTTTTGATTTATCATACTTTTCATGCCCACATTTTAGACATATATCTTTGTCTACATATTCTCCTCTATATAGAATACAATAATTTTGACATGCATGATTTGATATGTACTCAATACCCAACATTTTAAAAAATTTCTTTGCCTCTTCGCAGCTACCGAGAAAGAAATTACCACTCGGAAGAACCTTATCTTTGAATAACCTGTTGTTGGTAATCATGGACAATATCAAATGTACATTAGTTTTGATATAATTATTAACGTTCATAAAATTGATCATTTGTAATGTTCATTGTGTGATTATATTTCTCAAAATATAAGGGAAGAATTTATCATAACTTACCTCAAAATTTACGAGAAAAATGCATTTGACAAACCGAACTTTTCTTTCAAGTTGTACAGTAACATCGTTGTCCCCAACTGGGTTGACTTTGACTGACCGCCAAGTCCAAAGAGAGGGGTGGTGGAAGAAAATTTAAGGCTTTTGAAAAAGGTGTCAGCAACATGAGCATCATCCCCTAGGTTATCATCGTTATAGAATGAATCTAAGAACATTATCTCTGTGGTAGTCGTATCCCTTAAGTAATCATCCATCCCAACCTCTATTTGATTGCCTCCATTGCCAGCTTGTGAAGAACTACTATTGTTGTAGTCATTCCTAATTGGTGAATCTCGACGTAGTGGGAATTGAATAGGTGGTCAATTCAACCATTCTTGGTATCATTCCTCTCTGATTTTTTCTATTAATTTATCTTTCTCTCGATTTTACATTGTCGTGGGGTGCATTGGAAGATGGTAGGTAGGTCGCTCATCATCACTAGAATCCTAATAATTTCAAAAAATATATTTGAACGTGATTAGTATGAAATATATGATATCAATTAGTAAGCACGTCAACAATGCATGATTAATTGGTTTGACGTTGGAATAATTACATTAATATACCAAACAGTTATTATTACCATCATTGTCCCAGGATTGTGGCGAGAAGATGCAATATTGTTACAATTGGCCGCGGTAAAGTGATTTTCCATTTTCATCCACCAAATGCGCCTTGCGGTATGCTACTCCTCATAAGATCTTCCAACGTTTTGGAGTTGTTTGAATATTTTGTGCATATGAACTCAATTGTGAATTTGGATAAACCTGCAAATTTGTATACATTATAAATTTTATTAAGCTGATTGACATGGATAAAAAAACATAAATTCAATTAGATAATGAAAATATAAATAAAAACTGAAGTAAGTATTATGTCTCGAAATGGATAGGGAAAACTCTGCGATGGAATTTGAGAAATATTATGGAACGAGCTCGATTTTGAAGAATTTTCCATTCGATATAATTATGATATTTTCTCCATGAATTTGACAAAAATCAACAATAAATTTTGGTGTACACAACTAAAAGTAATTTCGGTGCCTTAAAAATGGACTTATTGTTATCTGTACTAATGTATAGATAACCACACTAGTGCGTTTTAGTTATTGCGCATCGGTGTGGCGTTATTAATTGGTGCACCGGGGCGCAAATTTATTCCACTTCCTCCCTTATCACCTTCATCTAATTTTGCTCGCTAGTTAGCAACTCTTGAGCACAACTAGGAGTATCCAAGTATTTCAACTACTGTTTCTCTTTGTTTGTTCTTAGGGGTAACATTCTGCAGGAGCAACAAATTATTTCAACTGCTGTTGAGATTTGTTTCTTGTTAGGGGTAACATGCTCTAGGAGTAAGCAAGTATTTCAACTACTGTTTCACTTTTTTTTTTGTTAGGGGTAACATGCTCTAGGAGTAACCAGGTATTTCAACTATTGTTTCGCTTTGTTTGTTGATAGGGGTAACATGCTCTAGGAGTAACCAGTAGTACTATTGTTGCACTTGGTTTGTTGTTAGGGGTAACATCCATTTGTGATAGTGAAAGAGATGGATATTGGATAACAATTGGTTTCAATAGATCGCGATTTAGTGATAATATTGTATTTAGTGAAATATGCATATAATGTGTATCCTATTTTGTGATAAAAATATTGAGAATGATTCTAGTTGAATATGTATTTTATTTTGAAAATAGATCAAATATTCCCATCTTCATTGGTCATTAGAAATAAATATTGAACATTATTATGCATGCAGTTCTATTGTGTCACAACATTAATTTTTTGATATGTTTGGATTAATGGCAATACGAAATCACACTGCTTTTATTCCATATTGTGAATTGTTGATCAATTTCTGTGGCGCTTCAGTCTTGTTACACAACACTTAAATTAAGGGATTTAAAATATAAGAGGGAATTGGAAATCTTATATGTCAAATGATAAATGTTATAGTTTATTTGTTATATGTTTTGGAGGTTTTTTCAGTTTCTAATATATTTTTTTAATTTGATAATTATACAACATTAATTTTTTATCTTATCTTAGATTAATGGTAATACCAAATTATACAGCTTTTATTAGATATTGTGAACTGTTCATCAGTTTCTGTGGTTTTCCACTCTTCTTACACAACACTTAAATTAAAGGATTTGGAAATCTTATATTTCAAATGATAAATGTTATAGTTTATTTGTTATATGTTTTGGAGGTTTTTTTCAGTATAATTTTTTATTTTATTTTTTAATTTAATAATGATTTCTTTAAATAACTTATTTAAGGTGTGAAATTAGTGATATGAGAATCTCCAAATTCTTCAGAGTGTTGAATCCATACAAAAAAAAAATTTAAATTTTTTCAAAAAATTAAATCTATATAAAATAAAAAATTCATTTTAACCCACATTGATAAAAATATAACCAAACAAAATTCCTCAAATTCCAACCAAAGGAGTTATAAAATTAATAATAATTTTACAACGCCGATACAAGTCATTTCATTTCTGCATCAATTTTAATAGTTTAATGAGCGTTTAAAGTGACTAATAGCGTTGCAGTTGCCACATGAAGGTGCTTAAATATTTTATTTGTTTAGGTTGTTGTATACCGATTCTTGATAACGTCGTTGGATAAAACTGCCCCGAGAGCCTTTGCCAATTTTACCTCTCGATCCCTTACGTTTTCGAGTTTGAAGAACAATGAATACTCAATTACAAAGCTGGTTATTGGTTTCAAAATAATATTTTTTTCATTAAATTTTTTTTAATTATTAAATTTTATAACTCAAATTATAATTTAATCCAATCTTAACCCACTTTCAAATAAAATTAATTAAAAAATATTTAAAAAACAAAAAAATAATAGAGTTAGACTCTTTATGCGGCAGTGGGATGCTCATTATTCCCTTAGACCTGAACACATACGCTCTTCTGACATCTATCGGAGCAGTCACTGCGCCTATCTTGTTAAGGTCTGTTGACTTGGCCCACTGATGGCCTGATAGCCTAAACGTATATATATTTAGCAGTGACGCATTAAATGTGTGAAGTAATCAGTTTCAAGGAATTTAGAAATTTTAGTAAGATTATGAAATTTTATGAAAATTTTCTTTACAACTATTAAATTTCAGTATTTTGGGTGTTTGACTTTGTTGAATATATTTCTATTATAAAAAAAAACTATTCAAACATTCTAACTATTTTATTTTTTAAATATGTTTTACTAAAAAAAAGTGTGGTCCAAACTATTTTATTGAATTGGATAAACAATTCCATAGATTTAAAGTTTAACGATCTTGATCCACGCAAACACTATAGTTATCAAATTCGAAATTGAATATGATTGGATACCAAAATAATTCAATTATTTAAAATTTATTAGAGAAAATATTGGGGAGTATATATTTTACAAATATTTTTTTCACAAATAAAAATAAAAATAAAAAAACAATCATTACATTTAAATTCTCAAATTCAATACTAAAAAAATTCAAGAGTATGTATCTTACAAATAATTTTTTCCAGAATTTTAAAAAATTTAAAGAGCAATTATTATATTTAAATCCTCAAAGAAAAAATATTTCTTATAAAAATAGGTATGTTTACTTATTTCCAGTAATGACCTCACAAACCTTTCCTATTTAAAATGGGAAAGAAAAAATGAAAGACAAATTATACCAAATTTATTAATATTACAGATTAAGAAAACATCTAAATTAAAATCTAATAGTATGAAACAACTTAGATCCATCTTAATTCCGGATCTGTCAAGCGTCCAGAGGGATCAAATCTCTCGAGGTGCAAACCTCTTTTTTGAGTGCAAAACTTGAGAAAAGGTTTGCACCTCGAGAGATTTGATCCCTCTAGGCGCTTGATAGATATGGAGTTAACATGGATCTAGGTTGGTTTCAGTCATGTGCTTCCAAGGAAAATCTATTGAAGATATGATTAATTTTACCAATAATATGTAAATATATCAAATATTAATATAATTATTTTAAATATGCTAAATATTTTTGAGATTAACTTGGTCATTTTAATTTTAAATTTTCTTAGTTACCTTAGTTCGTTGAGATGATAAATATTGTTAATAATTATAATGATGAAAAATGATGAAATATTTTTTTTGAATGCAAAGTGACAATAATAGTGTTGAAAGATAGAAAATGTGAATAATAAGAATGTACTCATGTTACAAATATTCTTCACTGTAATCAATCTCAAACTATTTTCTTCTACTATTCTTATTGCCACCCTTGTTAGTTTTATTATCTTTTCATATCGATTATATAAAAAAGAAAATTTAAATCGTTTTTGTTATCTTTTCATATCGATTATATAAAAAAGAAAATTTAAATCCTAAACCATTTAAACCTTTAGCTCCAGCTCTTGTAGTAAACATGATACCTTGTCTCTCTTTCTCTCCAATATTAATAGGTTAAATTACTATAACACAAAAATCAATGTACATTGTCAATAAGTTTTTGTGCTCACACTAAAATAAATGCATATTGTTAATCCAATCACTTTAAAATTAATGTACCGTCATATATCCAATTACATCAAATCATAAATCAACATATACATTGAAATCAATGCATTTAATGCAAGCAATCAAATAAGGTTAGAAAATAGCTTCTACATTGAAATCAATGCACCTAATGCAAGCAATCAAATAAGATTAGAAACCAACATCTACACTGAAATCAATGCATTTACTCAAAGCAATCAAATACGATTAGAAATTGCCATCTACACTGAAATCAATGCATTTAGTGCAAACAATCAAATATGATTACAAATAATATACATTGAAATTAATGCATCTAGTGCAAGCAATCAAATATAATTATAAATCGACGTCTAAATTGAAATCAACACATACAATGCAAGCAATCAAATAAAAAGTATTAGAAATCACCACCTACAGTGAAATCAATGCTTCTAGTGCAAGTAATCAAATATCATTAGAAATAAATATCTACACTAAAATTGATGCATCTAGTGAAAATAATTAAATAGGATTATAAATTACCATCTCCACTTAAATCAGTCCATCTAGTGCAAGAAATATTATTTCCTCTCTCCACCCTTCATCCACATCTATATCCCCCTCCTTCTCTTGTTTTTTGTCTCTCTATATCACCCCCGAAACACACACGCTCTCGCACTCCATATATATCATTCTCTTTGTCAATCACCCCCTCTCCCCATCTCTCTCTTCTTCCCTCTCTTCACCCTCCATCTATATCTCTATCTTCCCCTTTTCTCCCTCTCCCCCACTAATATCTCCCTTTACTCCTTTTGTCCTCTCTCCCTCTCTCTCCATCTTCCTTATCACTCACTCTCTCTTTCTCTAGAAACCAACATCTACACTGAAATCAATGCATTTACTCAAAGAAATCAAATATGATTAGAAATTGCCATCTACACTGAAATGAATGCATTTAGTGCAAACAATCAAATAGGATTAGAAATCATCTACATTCAAATCAATTCATCTAGTGCAAGTAATCAAATATAATTATAAATCAGCATCTAAATTGAAATCAACAAATTCAGTGCAAGAAATCAAATTGTATTAGAAATCACCACCTACACTGAAATCAATTCATCTAGTGCAAGTAATCAAATATCATTAGAAACAAATATCTACACTATAATTGATTTATATAGTGTAAATAATCAAATAGGATTATAAATCACCATATCCACTTATATCAATCCATCTAGTGTGAGAAATATTCTTCCCTCTCTCCACCCTCCATCCATATCTATCTCACCCTCCTAAAGACACACGCTCCTCACTCCATATATATCAATATCTTTGTCAATCCACTCCTCTCCCCATCTCTCTCTTCTTCCCTCTCTTCACCTTCCATATATATCTCTATCTTCCCCTTCTCTCCCTCTCCCCCGCTAATATTTCTCTTTCCTCCTTTTGTCCTCTCTCCCTCTCTCTCCATCTTCCTTATCACTCACTCTCTCTCTCTCTCCCTCAACATTTCTCTCTCTATGTCTTTCTTATAACCCCCCTCTCCCTCCCCCTCCAAGTCCATCTCTTTTTCCCTCCGTCTCTCCACTCTCTTCCTTCCTCTCTTTCCATTTCTCTCCCATCTCTCTCTCCCTCTCTCTCTCTCTCTCTTCACCCACCAAATATGTTACTATATCCCTTCCTCCTTATATCTCTTTCTCCCCCCCCTTATCTCCATCTCTCCTTATTTGTCTCTTTATCTTAGCCCCAAACATACATGCTCTCTCTCTGTCTCTCCCTTGTCACTCCTTCTCTCTCTCCATTTATCACTCTCTATATTTATTATTTCCTACATCTCTTCCCCTCCAAATCCATCTCTCTATCGATCCCTCTTTCCTCCTCTCTCTCTGTCTCTCTCCTAACTCGCTCTCTCTTCCCTGATCTCTCTCTCTCTCTAACACTCTCTCTTCCCCCATCACTCTCCTCCTCCTTCTCATCCTTCCTCTCTCTCCATTTCTCTCCTACCTCCCTCTCTCATTTCCCTCCAATCTTATCTCTTCCCCCATCTCTCTCTCTCTCTCTCTCTCTCTAATCCTCTCTCTTCCCCCATCTCCCTTTATTTCTCTCCTTCTTTCCACCCTTCTCTCTCTCCAACTACATTACTGCATCCCTCCCTCTCTCCTTCTCCCTTCTTCTCTCCCCCCTTCTTTCCATACATCTTAATTTGTCTCTTTATCTCACCCCTAAACATACACACTCTCTCTCCATCTCTCCCTTATCACTCTCTCTCTCTCTATTTATTCTTAGTTATGTAAACTAATGAACATAAATATTCGTAAATATAAAATAGATTATGGAGTAAATTTGAAAAGAGGTTTTATTTACTTACCATACCTCTGGTTTATTTATATTTTTATTTATTTACCATACCTCTTTTATTTACTATGGTATTTGGCCCATAGGCTTGTTATATAATTAGATTTTTATTTATAATCCTATTTGATATATTGTTATTTATTTATGTTACCTCTTTATACCTCTTTTATATTTATTTATTTACCATACCTCTTTATACCTATTTTATATTTATTTATTTATCATACCTCTTTATACCTCTTTTATATTTATTTATTCACCATACTTATGTTATAAATATCGTATTTGGCCCATGGTATCAATATTAATTTGTCCCATGGTATTTGTCCCATAGGCTTAATCTAAATAAAACCTCTTTTTAAACCTTTTTTTAAATATAAAAAGGTTTATGGAGTAAATATAAACAGATTTTTTTTATAGATTATGCAGCATGTTCGCCCTGCTGCTTGACTGTGCGCAGCTCGGGTTTTCTGCCCTCCATGATCGGTTCTACATTTAGAAAGGATCTCACATTCCCATGGAGGCTCAGGGATCACCCCAAGCCCGTCCGCCGCCCCCTCCTCCTACCTCGGAAGCTGCTTTCAACTCTCTGCTAACTTCTTTGCCGAAGAAGAAGAAACCAGAAGTCACCAAGTTCATCAAAAAGCTTGAGGATGTGCCAGAGGTCACCCGTCCTCCTGAGGGTCCAATTCAGGTTGCCTTTTCCCTTGCATATTGAGCCCTGGTGGGCCAGTTTACGGGCCTTTTTCCCTCTCCAAAAGCGACGGAGAACTGGGTTGTCAAGAATTCGGTTCTGCTCATCAAGAACAATGGAACTTCATAATTCCTGGGGAGAGGATACTTCATGTTTGAGTTCATCTCAAAGGAGGAAAAGACTTGATATTTAGGAATGGTCGCTATTTTATTGGACCTTGGGGCGTCTATCTCAACAAATGGACCCCAGATTTCAATCCAGCAGTGGATGTTCCGACAGATGTCCTAGTTTGGGTTTGGTTGTCGAACCTCCCATTGCATTGCTGGAAATGGGAATCCTTGAAACACATAGACAATGCCTTGGGATAATTTATTGATAGGGAAAACAAGAAGGACCAATATTATTATGCATGGATATCCGTTGAGATCAATTTCGAGGTGGGACTTCTGGAGGCAATCAAAATAAAAGTCGACATCTGGACCCATGTGCAAAAGTTAGATTACGAGCAACTCCCATTCAAGTGCCGTAAATGCCACATTTATGGTAATTTTGCTAAAGGGTGCCCGAGAAAAGGAGAAGCGGAGAAAGGGAAGGAGGAACGATGGAATCAAGTTAAGCAATCAAAGATATTCCACAAAAAATATGGGGCTCCAAATGGACAAGGCCCTTAGCCAGCCTCTGCCCAAAATGGTCCTCCTCAGAAAAGCCAAGAAAACAGGTATGAGATCTTAAGCTTTGCTGCATAGGATCCTCAGGACGACGAAATGAAAAAAAAGGGACCCTAGACAAAGGGATCTCCTCAAGATCAAGGCGAGGAGAAAGTGCCACATAAAGGCACAAGGAAAATCAAGTAGAATCCAATGAGGAAGGACAAGACTCAGAGGAATCAGAGGAGGAAGGGAAAATAGGAGATTCGCAAACATCGGTCAGAAGATTGACAAGAGGCCATAAGTCTACATGTGAAAAGAGAGAACAAGAAACCTATAAAGATAAGCTTTAGGGTAGTTAGCCCACTTTGGACAAACTCTTGGCTAAAACCCCGCAGGTGATAAGAAATCAGGCAGAGGGCTCCAAGGGGGCCATTAACAAAAAAATTAAATGATGAAGGTAGTCTCTTGGAATTGCAGAGGAATGGGGAGAAAAGAGAAAGAAGAAGCCATGAGAAGTATTTTAAGAATATAATCCCCAGACATTCTTATAATTCAGGAAACAAAAATGGAGGACAAAGAGTTTCTCCAATTTAGTAAGAAATTTTGGAACAAAGGCAGTGGACAGGCTATCTCTGCTCAGGGAGCCTTCAAGGGGTTGGGCCCTCTCTGGAATAAATCCAAGTTTGTATTGGTCACAGAGATCCTTAATTCTCATTGGTTGTTTTTGAAGCTCCAACATGTTGAATCAAAGGAGGTATTTTGTCTCTTCAATGTCTATGTCCCAATAAATGCACGGGAGAAAAAGGCCTGCTGGGACTCCATCAAGCATCTGTTGGAATCAGAGAATATAGGAAATACAATAGTTGCTGGAGAGCTAAATCTCACCTTGCATGTGGAGGAAAAGTGAGGAGGTTGTATTATTAGGGACCCGGCAAGGGAGTGGGTGGAGGACCTCATGTAGGACTGGGATCTTCTCGACATCTCTCCATACAACGGTAATTTCACTTGGTCTAATAAAAGAATTGGTCTTGGGCACATTGCTGCAAGGCTAGATATATTTATAGTTCAGAGTTCTTTTCTTCTTCTAGGTATAAAGGCTAAAATGCACATTCTCCCTTGCAGCGCTTCAGACCAGAAGCCTATAATGCTGGATTTTCTGACCCAAAATGATCTCGGCACTATCCCCTTTAAATTCAGTCCATTATGGGTCAAGAATCCATATTTTCTAAAATTGGTTGAGGACTGTTGGAAGATGTCGGCGAAGGGCTCTCCCTTCTTCGTTTGGGAGGAAAAGCTCAGAATATTAAAATATGCTCTGAAATCATGGGCCAAATCCCTCCCCGATCCTGCAAAGGAGAGAAAGCTGGCTCAAGACTTCCTCGAACATCATCATGCCCAATATGAAGAGGCAGGAATTATAAGAGAGTTGTTAGACAAGGAGGCAGATATTCAACAAAAATTCCACAAGGCTTGCCTATCGAAGGAAGAATATTGGAGACAAAAGTCACTTAGTTTATTGCTTAAAGCGGGAGATATAAATTCCTCCTTCTTCCATAAACAAGCTCAAGCAAGAGAGTGTTTTAATTCCATTGCAGAAATTAAGGAAGAGACCACTACTCACAAGGAATTTCTGAGTATTAAGGGAGTAGCTTTCACTCACTTTAAAAACCTCTATAACCAAGAAGGAGTGACGGATCCAAACTCCAATTTCCTGGGTTTGGTTCCTTAAAAGATTTCCCTCAGGATGAACCAGCAGCTTGAAGCAAAGACCACAATAAAAGAAATAAAGGATGCTCTCTTTGACATGGAGCCTGACAAAGCCCCTTGCTCGGATGGGTTTACTGCAAGATTCATTCAAACATGTTGGCAGATTGTCGAAAGGACCTGCACAAAAAGATTTTGAAATCCAAAAATTGTCAGAAAATTGGTGGCAGCACTAATTTTGCCTTCCTTTCCCTCATTCCCAAGGAAAAGGGTGCTAATGCTTTCAACAGGTTCCGCCCCATTTCTCTTTGTAACATTTGTTACAAATTGATCACCAAAGTGATTGCCAATGGACTAAAAGGAATCCTTCCTTCTATTATCTTGGAGAATCAAGGCGGGTTTGTATAAGAGAGACAGATTGTGGATAATTTCATCCTCGTTCAAGAAGCTATACATTTAAGCCTGCAACGTAAAGATTAAGGTATGGTGGTCAAACTCGTCTCGGAAAATGCTTTTGATCATGTTAGACTTAGTTTTCTTTGGGAAGTTATGCATAAACTTGGGTTTGAGCTGAATTTCATTAAATGGATTTGGGCTTGTATTTCTGAACCATAGACTGCCCCCTTAGTGAATGGGAGAGTAGAAGAATTCTTCAAAGCATCGAGAGGACTTAGGCAGGGATGTCCCCTCTCACCGCTTATTTTTGTTCTACATGTCTCTGTCTTAAGTTTTCATTTAGATTAGAAGCTGGAAGAACAAGAGATTCTGGGTCTCAACATTATTAGAGGTGTAGAAAATGTAAATCATGCTCTGTTCACTGGTGACTCACTTCTGCTCGGTGCAACCATAGTTCTCTCAGCCTCAAGTTTCAAGGAAGTGTTGGAGGACTATTGTGAAGCTACATGAAGCATTTTAAATAAAGGGAGATGCCATATATACTGCTAGAACATCTCTGCCAGCACTCTAAATGCCATTTTCAAAACCTTGGGATTTACTGCCTTTGTCCATTGGTCTTCCTTTAAATATCTGGGACTTTGTATCTTTCAAAGACTAGCCTACAACAAAGACTGGCTCCCACTGCTTGAAAAATTCAAGGCTAAAATTCAGGCTTGGGGATTTTCTTGGCTTAACCTTGCAGGAAAAATTATTCTCATTAAAGTCTTCCTCAGTAGTCTCCCCATATTTCAATTCTCTGTTATTTTAGCTCCCTCTGGCATCCTCAGTAAAATGGAGGCTCTTATTCGAATTTTGTTTTGGAAAGGGGGCAATCAAAACGAAAGGAGAATCCCCTTGGTAAGCTAGGATAAATTTTGCAAACCCATGATTGGAAGAGGCATGGACTTTAAAGATCTCAGCATCCAAAATATGGTTGTGGGAGCCAAAATATTTTGGAAAATCATTACTCCTCACCTCGGTTGGGTGCAGAGAGCTATTTGGAAGAAATACTTCACCAAAAGGAGGAAACGTTGTCTGGACAACCCCATCTCCAATTGTGAATCACACCTTCTAAAATTATGTTCCAAAGTTATTCCATTGATTAAAGACCATGTGTTTTGGATACCTGGAAATGGAAGGTAGATAAACCTCTAGAACGATCGCATAATGAATCACCCTCAGCTGTCTAATTCTGTCTCCCTTCATGCGATGAGATCATGGATGTCCAACGCAGGTTATAACTCTCTGTGGGAAATTTCAAATTGGTCAGGCAACATATGGCATAGTTGGAATCTGTTGATCATTCCTCAAGAGCTGTCAAAATATCATGATGCCCTCCTCTCTCTGTTGAACGGGAAGACCCCTCTTCGTGCTGGGAGGCAAGATGGTCGTGGCTGGGGAATAAAGCCAGGTGTTTTTACAGTTGCACAGGGATATAAACATTTGCTGGAGAGACCTTATGTCCCACCATATGCTACTGTGTGGAAGGGTCTGTGGAGTCAAAAGTCCATTCCTAAAGTAGACTTCTTCTATTGGCTATTGTGCCACAAAATAATTCTCAATGAGGACATATTAATGAAGAAATGATTCTAAGGGCCTTCAATATTCTGATTGTGTTGTGATAGCAAAGAGAACACCCACCATTTAATGTTGGAATGTAAATTCGTAGAAGAAATATGGCAGGAACTCCTGAGCCTCTGGAAAAACAAGTTTAATCTTCCCACATCTATCTCTGATCTGTTTCCAAATTGGCTGCATTTTATCTAGGAGCATTACCAAAAAATGAAAGGTTTAAGGCTGCTTGGCTCTCTTTACCAAAATTTATTTGTTGGCAAATCTGGCTTGAGAGGAATATGAGAGTATTAAGAGATAAAGGATAAAATGTGAAAATTCATCATTGTTAAGATCAAATTCCAATTGAAAGAAAGTCTAGGTCATCAATTGAAGGATTTGAATCTAAGTCAATAGGACTTGGATTTGGGTGCAGTGATGAATCTACAGTTTTTTGGAAATATAAGACAAAACAAGAAAAAAAAAAGACTGGAAATTCAGAGGGAATGAGAAAAAACTTTCAGAATGGCTCTCCAAGCAATCCAGACACACCTTGTTCTTTGACGGGGTAGTAAAATGAAACCCTGGGAATGCTGGGGTAGGAGGGGTTATTAAGAAAAAAGAAGGCATAATTGTGACCAGCTTCACTTGGGGACTAGACCACACCACAAGTATTCAAGCTGAAGCATTGGCCCTTCTTCAAGGCCTCAAGCAAGTAAGGCCCTTGGGATAAAAGAGGTAAATGTAATTGGGGACTCTCAGACCATCATAAAATTCATAATGGAAAATTATCCTCCTACTAATTTCAGATTTGCAAGAGTGGTGACAAGAATCAAAATTTTGGTGAAATCATTCCAGATTGTGCACTTCTTCCATGTGTTGAGGGAGAACAACAAGGACGCAGACACGGAAGCCAACAGAGCGACACTTCTGGCAGCTGGCACTCTCTCGAGAGATATGTTTGATGAATGGGATTCCATTCCGTAAATTGTTGATCTCATGTTTTATTTCATTTTACTGAATCAGTTTGTTTGTATCCACAAGATAGGGAAAATAAAGGAGATAGATTCACTAGCAATATGTAAGAAACATCAGCTACCAAATAATGGGGCCTTCAAGTTGCTGGCGGAAGGGAAATCCTGGGCTTTGCCCTTATTATTGTAATAGGTAGAAAGGTGTTTTCACCAAAGATCTAATATAAACTCATAACCATTCTTATGAAAAAAATATATAAAAATAATTTTTACTTATTTACCATACTCTAGTTTATATATATTTTTATTTATTTACCATAGCTCTTGAGTGAGTTTAAAAATAGGTTTTATTTATTTACCATACCTCATGTTTATTTATATTTATATTTATTTAAATTTTAAAATATTGCAAATTCCGTGGGGAAGTATTTATGTCTTTAAATATTTTAATTTATCCATAGAATATGGGTTTTCTTTTTAAAGATTCATTTTACAAATATGTTATTAAAAGAAATATTAAAAGACTTTAGATTTTGAATATTTGTGTTGAATTAACTCTTTTCATTTGATTTAGAAAATGGTATTGACTTTAGTAAAGAGTAAAGATGTTTAAAATTTTACTTAATTTGGAAATTCAATGTGGTAAATTTTTTTGTTAAAGGTAAATTTATGATCCATTCAAATTTACATATATAATTTCTATCTATTCAAATTATATAGATAATGCATAGTTTTATTTTAATAGTTAATCTCAGCCCATTAATAAGTTAAAAAAGTTAAATATAATCTAAATATTCAAGTTATATAAAATTCAAGATTAGGTTAATGCTTTGGCCCACATTAGAAAAAGTAAAATTTATTATTTTTTGAGAACGTACATCAAGTCATATTGAGCTGTATATTGTGCCTCTCGGCACAGTAATAAAAACCCAAAACTAGAATAATATACAAAGAATGAAATACTCTATATTAAAAATAGACTTCAAGTGATATTTACATACAAAAAAATTATGTTTTACTCATTAAACAGATCCATGTAAATTTTGAAAATATAAAAACATCTTCATATTTGAAAAAAGAAAAAGAAAATACATGCATTAGTTTAGAATTTCAAGATGGAAAACGCTAAGTTCGCTAAGTTATTTACTAACGAATCAAGACTTTAACTTCTACATCATTTGACCATTTTCTCTAGAAGCTAAATTTATTCAACAATAATAAAAAATAATGTTGACAGAACTTTTTTTAATTGTGAAAAAAAGGGCTTTATTTTAATTCTATTGTTTTGCATTGCACTACAAGTCTGGTTATAACTATCATCCAAAAGAATTTTCAAGATGCCTGAAGTGTATGGTAGAAGAAGAATAAGAAGTTATTTTAACGTTTACAAGGATAAATATAGCTTATGGGAGAGATTGCTTTTCTATTTTTCTCACCTCACATTCTAAAATGAAATTCTTTTTTGTTTCCACTTTTTCAGAGAAGAAAAAAATATATACTATTTCCTGTCACACTTCTTTTGGCCTTTTCCAGTGCGAATTAGTCGTTAATTGAGCAATAAGAATTTTGGCTCTCCAAAAAAAATTGGCACCTATGTATGCTTTTTGTTAATGATTATAAGTGGAATTAAACTCTTCAACATAATACTTTTTCTTTCTCCCTAGCTCCTTCTCCCAAGTACATTTCTGGAACTTATCCATAACAAAAGTTTTTATCTCTTTATCATTTTTGGGACACATGCTCAAGTAAATGTCCCATTTTCTAAACCATTTGTTATTTTTCTACATCCAAGTCTTATTTCTTCTACACAATATGTCATTAAACAAAAGCTTAGGCCATCTTCCCTCTTCCATTTTCTCATTTTTTTTTTTAAATACCTTACGACCCGCACCATAGTTATTACTTCAATAGGATAAAATCCTATTTCACTTAACAAGATAGCATAAGGAACTACACTTTTAATTTTGAATTTTTTTGTAATCAAACGCTTCTAAATTTTCTCAATTTGTTTCTAATGCATGTCGTATCTACTGCTAGCCCACAATTCACAACCATAGAGAATCACTAGAATAGCTAAAAGCCAAAAAAGAGTTACAGTGGCTTTCCAGTCCCATAATTCTACCTCTATACACCTATTTCGAAAAGCATAAAATGTTTTCCAACCCCCCAAAGTTCTTTTCTTTCCACATCCATCCCAGCTTAGATTTCTGTTGAAGTCAATTCCAAGGTATTTATAATCCGCAACTTCTTCCAGAATGTTACCTTCAAAGTAGAACATATTTTGGTCATGTTTTTTTTTTCTTAGAGAAAACCACTACTTTTGTTTTGCTGATATTGATTTAAATCCCCACATATATACAAAAATTCTCAAGGGAAAGTAAGTGTTCTTGCAAACCAAGAGCAGATTTAGCAATTAGAATAAGGTCATCTACGTACCAAAGAATCCTTATAACAAACTTGCCCAAATAGATACCATCACCCCCTTGCGAATTTAGCCACTCTTCAAGCTTGTCGATATATAAACCAAAGAGGGTAGACAATGGGCAACCCTGTTTGACCCTGATATCTCTTCTAAAACTTTCAGAAATTCCTACTAAAGTTCTAATTTTGACTTTCACCTCTTCATACAGCCTATGCACAACTACTCTCAAATTACTGGGAACCCCAAGTTCCTCCATTCTATGCCAAAGCTTGTTCCTATGAACTGTGTCAAAGGCTTTTCTAAATCAAAAAAGAAACAAAATACTTCTTCCTTTTTCTCCCAAACTTTCTCAATGATGTGCCTTAAAGTTATACCATGATCAACTATGGAATGTTTAAGTCTAAAACCTGTTGTTCTTTAGCATGTTTATCTCTTTCTTTTTCCCACTTGCTGATTTTTATTTTCTAACATTCTTCCAAATAACTTTAAAAACAAAGGGTTTATCTTTATGGTCCTATAGTTGGAGGGATTATTAACGTTACCACTTTTGAAAATAGGTATTGCCAAACTAGTTGCTCAATCAGTGGGGAACCCCTGTTGTATGATACTGTTGGAATTTTTTGTAATGTGAGGTGCAAGAATTTTTAAGCTCCACTTTATATGCTCTTCTTGGAGTTCAACTAAGTATTTTTATTTTCCAACAGCCAACTTCTTGATACCCATCTCTATCTCTTTCACCGTGAATAGTTTTGTATCAATTTTGACCAAGGGAGGAGGGTCAACCTTGGCATATTGCTCATAAAGTTGTGTTGCATAGTCAAACCATTTAAAATTTTTAATATTGTTTTCAGTTTGCATATTTTTTGGATGGAGCTCCAGTTCCAAAATAATTTGGGGTTATTTTTCCCAAGGAAGATTAGTTCTTCTCTCCTCAAAACCATGAAATCAACATTTTTCTTTCTTAATATATGCTTGTAATATTTGAGCTTTATGTTATCCTTTTTTTACTCTTTCCACATTCTCCTTGCCTTTTTGCATTCCTCATCAAACCAAGCATCGACCGGAAAGAATTTTTTTTCAGACTTCTTATTTTTTGCTCGTTTTCTCTTTGCAAGTGCGCTTTGAATTAAATGTGTTAATTTGTGACTATGAAAATCATGAAATGGGGTTTTATCCTTCTTGAAGAGTCTCTCTAGTGCTAATTTGAATTTATTACAAATTTCTAGAGTCAAAAGAAATTTTCCCTTTGGAATAATTTGTTGAACACACTGAGTTTTTGACCTTCACTGCTTCTTTGTAGTCCAAGAGAAGGTTAATTAAATTGGCTGTGATCTAATTTTAAGTCTCAAAGCTGATCTCCAATAAAAAAATTACCCCATTTTCTCACACAAACTATGCGATCAAATTACATAATCTGCTACACTTGCTCCATTATAAGTATTGCGAGTGAAATTACGAGACTTTTCCCATCTAGTCGAATCATTACAAATGAATAAATCGAAAGCCCCACATAGAGTAAGAAATTTTTCACCAAAGAGATTGCAACCCTTGTCCTCTAAAATTATTTCCCGCTGATGATTAATCTCTTTTGTAAGACAAATAGGATCACAGTCTTTTTTATAACAAATAATGGTAGTTTTCTCACTTGCAATCCTAGCATTGAAATCACCCACTATAATGACTTCACCTAGCTGAGAATATGTTGAAATATCTTTCTTTAAGGATACAAAGGGATCTTTGTGGTCAAGCCCTCTACTTTTTTATATTTTTTAAACTTGTAATGCAAAATAACATGCTACAATTCTGATGTGATTTTCATTTTATGATATTTTAAAGCAAATGAATTGTTTATTTCAGTATTCTTTTTCTAGTTGAATGAAACAACCTTATTCTTCTTTCACTAATACCATGATCCCTCCGTGTCCTTTTCCATTACCTGCTGCCTTGTTCCACACTGCCATCTTTGTAGCTATTTTTTTTTTTTTTAAAGTTTGGTAGGACTACATCTTTTTACATCTTCATCAACATCTCTAGATACATCACCCCGATTGGGGAACGGAATTGAACATGTGATGAGTGCCATAACAACCCACCTCATCACCATTTAATGAAGACCCCATGGACATCTTTGTAGCTATTTTATAAAAGAATTCCAGATGCTTGAAGTGTATCATAGCTATCGTCTAAAATATTTTTTGAAATGCGATAAGTATGTTCTAGATTCTTTAGTATGTTCTAAATGTAGAATTTACCTTTGTTTCGAATTTTGTAATAACATTTTAAATATAGAATTTGGCATTAACCAAAAGTCGTATCATATTGGAATTCACAAATTAACACACAAATCAAACTGAATCAACGAATATTCAAGGCCAATTCACCTTAATTTGGTAACTATGGTCAACATTCTCACACTAACAGTCCAGTTTTCCCATTAAATATGTTTAAAAATTTGACAAGATCATTTTTGGCAATGTGTGTTGAGGTTTACAACAAATATTTTTTATGGTTTATTTAATTTTCCAAAAGTGTTATTAACACCTTTAAGGGAAAGTTTCATTTTAGCTAGCAACCTATCACAATGTTGCTGCATGAATTCAAACTAGATAACCTCACATCAAAACTAAATTTAGATTATGGAAATAGAGGTTAGGAGCAAATTAAATATGAAACATGGATATTAATAATTGAAAATTGAAATTTCTTTATTTATTTTGAATTTTCCACCTAATTTTCCTTTATTTGACCCACCATAATAGAGTCGAGCCATAAAATATTGAGAGATGGGGCATAACCCAAAATGAGAATGAAAACCCCCCATGCAACCCATCAAAAAAAATTCAAGCCATAAAAGATTGAGAGATGGGGCTTAACCCAAAACGAGAATGAAAACCCATGTATACCAAAGCTGCCAAAAGTGGAGATCCTGGAGTTGTTGAATCCAAAGGTACAACATGTCGATGAATATGTTTTCCAAGAGGTGAACTAAAATACCATGGAAGTTTCTATAAACCCTATGTTGTGGGACATCGTTACCTATTGTGTGGGATTGGGAGCATGGTGATGGTGGTTCATTTCCTCTAGGAGATTGAGGATGGGATGGTGGTTCTCCATTTACTGGTGTAGAGCTAAAATTGGTGATCCCAAACATGGAGTGCACTAGGCCATCAATATTTTACAAGACCAAGTGAATGGAAATTGTGTAGAATTTCTGAATACCTAAACTAATAGAAGGTTCATGAAGGGTGTGAGGGAAATTTGGACCCTTAACATCGAAAAGGTGTTTCATAGTTTGACCCTTTAATATTCTAACCCTCATGGGTGTCACCAAATGTGAAATGGGTTTTAAATACTCTAGGCATAGAGAGAGGAACCATCATCAACATTCTTATATAGAGCAGACAACAAGTTTTTTTTTCCAATAAATGCTATAGAATAAGTGGGGTGGTAGCGGGAGTGGGAGGACATAGTGGCTCAATCCCTCACGTGGTAGGCCACATGGGATGGGAGTTATGGAAAAGAGGCTACTAGATGCCATTTATGTAAATACCCTTTGTTCATCATTGGTATATATACTAATTACCTTTGTTCGTTATATGTAATGATTACATAGGTTCCTAAAAATTCACATTTTCTTTTCTTCTTCCATTTTGTATACCATTAATCCCTTCTCCATTCAAACTAAGCATAGTAGAAAAGAACGTTGCTACATAACATGGTGTAGAGGGTCATCGGTTATTGAGTTGTGTCTATTTCCACTGCATGTTGTTCATTCTTTGTTCCTTTTGTTATTATTCTTTTTTTATGGTGTTGATGTTTTTGCTATGTCAATGGTTATTTCTCTATTTTTGTTCTTGCTTATATGTTTTTCTAGAATTTGGATTTTTTGTTTGGATTTAATAATGGCACTTTCTAAAGTTTTCTTTATTGTTTAAATTTGGTATTGTATAGGAGATGAGGTGATAGTTTCAATGACTAAACCCTATAACAGTGGTTGATGTTCACTCCACATGATGTGCAGTGGGTAAAAGAGGCATGCATTATTATTTTTGGGTTTTATTTTAATAAATAATTATGTTTAGATGTTTATTTTTGTTCATTTGTTTAATAATTTTTAGTGCATAGCTCCAGTGAAGACATTGGATTCTGTAAAGGAAAAAAATATATTGAGTCATTAAATTTACTTTTCCTATGATTGGCAGCCAACTTATTCTAGAGTCCTCAAGTTCGAGTGGTGAAAGAGGTTGTATTGTTTTTTATTAAAAGGTAGAATATTTATTATGGAAAACTAAATGATGAAAATAAATTCCAGTAGCCTTCCTTTACCACATATTCGTCTTGAAAGGATTTTCCATTGGCTAGATATATCATTCTTATCCAAATCCTAGGTCACTTCTTCTCACTCTTAACCAATTTTTAAATATCCTCTCCTTAGGTCTTGACTTACATCCACTTACAACCTCTCTAGAATTTCTTACATATTTTTTTATCCACTTGGATGACATGTCCACACATGAGAGGTTGATGGATCAATTAGCGCATCACACTTGAGCCTGATTGTAGGCTTTGGCTTATTTTTATGACTTCTTTCACATGGATCATTCAGTTGATCATCATTTATCCCATGTGATAACTTGAGGAGGCCATTTAGAGACACACATGTGGGCTAGTTTTCACATAGATGGAGGAAATGTTTTATAGATACATGCTTTTTGGAGACATTATAGGGCTCAAACCCTAGATTTATGGTCGTCTTACTTGGTTGGAGATTACTTGTTGACTTAGATACCTTAACATCCACTCTTGGAGGCCCATAGAGGATTGTAACACCCCTCCCTCAATTCCTACCACAACAACACCCACAACCATCTCAAGCCAAAGTTAATGTGTAGCAAGCCTAGTACCCCTGATTCAAACTTACAGGTTTCTCTGAACTACTTTTGCAGGCTTGGAGGTGCATACTACACAACAATTCAACAATGTGGCACATGTTATAACCCATATACTGTTGCTTTTAATCCTTCCTATTATTTTTAAAGATACTACAACAAGAATTGCAAGGCCCTTGGTACTTGTGACTTTGTTGGCAATGCAATGGTGACTAATCAAGATCCTAGTAAGCTATATGTATGTACGGTAAGTTTTTTTTTTCACACTGCTTTTCTTTACATTGAATTTCATAATTTGTATGGATTCCTATGCTCCTGTGATGAATAAAAACGTTTTCTCCACTTCTACATATTTTTTTGTATGCTTGTGTTGTTTTAGTACGTCGACTTCTTGGATACCTTCCCCTGATTATGATCTTTACATTCTGTTAGATGATAGTTGAGTTGCATGCTTATGATTCATCTACCCATTTCCATGTTTGATTTAGTTCATTTGAATGTAAAGGAAATCCTCCATTGACATACATTTTCCCATTGTAGGTTCCACCATGATAGGTAAATGACATGATCATAGGCCCTTTTCATGGTTGTTGTCTTTGTCTTAAAACTATGTGCAACCATCAAATGTAAAAAATTGTTATGGATAAATTCTATTGTTCAAGATATTTCCTTTTGGTTTAATGATAGGACTATGTAATGTATTATGAGAGAGTTATATTTGTAGGAAACATGTTCTTCTACATTCAAAATAGCTTTCATTTATGCCTCAATATGTTGCATATAATTTTTTCCTTGTTGATTTCATTGTGAGACATTTAGGGTATGCATACTAAGTTTCGTATATACCCACTCTCTCTTCTACATTTTCTATTCTAGTTTATATGAATCTAGAACACATTTTTGTTTCTTGTACACGGCCTTCATTCTACTAGATTCAAAATATTTGAATGTGATTAAAATAATTTGACATTATGTGTTTTCTAAAATCTTCCCTTCATGTTTTAGCATGATATGCAAATTAATGATTGAAATTTTGTAAGATTGGAGAATGCATTTCACTTATGAAAATATTACTTTATGAATTTTATTGATGATAGGTACTTGGACATGAAAATTTCCATAAAGACATATACTATGGAGCTATATTAATCCTGTATTTTGTACATTTTTATGTTATACAATGATCCAAAATGTTTTTCTTGAGATGTGTTAAAGAATTACATGTGAAAATTGTAGCTTAAACAAGAAACTTTAAAGGCGTAAACATAAGAAGAGAGAAGAAATTAACATCATGAAAGAAGAAACATAATTGATATCAGAGTTTTTCCAGGATGGACTATGTCTCCAGGCCTTGCTCAAATAGTCAGGAGGCCCTCTTTCATTAAGTGGAAAAAAAATTAAAGTAAAAGTATAAAATGCAAAATTACACCCTTATACCTCCATAGTTGAAAGTGTCCCTTTTAGGTGTTTCACATACCTTAACGTTATTCTTACATATTAACAGCGAAGTTAAGATTCATTTTTATTGGTCCTCTCCTCGACCTCGTAACCTCGGCCGAGTCCCTCCAGGCCTTTTAGTCGAGACCCCTGATGAAGAAATGGACAACACCGTTGGATTCATGGTGCCGAGAGGTGCAGAATCCATATAAAATTTGCCTGAATATAACTAAGTGAAAATATGACCCCTCTGGAAAATGATTTAGATCATGGTTCTGCCCCCCTCTGACATAGTGCTCATGGTTCCACCTATCTCGAAATTCATGCCCACTCCTAGCCTGCATAGGTGCACTTATGAAAACCAGGTTTATATAATGAAATGTTGGTGGAATTCCCAAAGATAGTCATTGGGTGAATTGGTTAAGATCCATATACTAGGGGGAGGGGGTCGGGTGGTCAAACCCTGCCCCCTCCTTTATAAGTTGGAATGCATTTTTTTTACAACTGGATATTTTTTTTTTTAACCGTTCATTATATATTTTAAAACCCCATTAGATATTTAAATATTAATTATGGGTAATTTGGGGGTTCAAGCCCGCATTAGGTGATCCGCCCCATACACTCCGCTGGCACCATATGATTATGGTGTAATGGGTTGAGGCTGCGGGGTCACAGCCATTGGCTCCACCCAATTTATATTGGTTACCATAGCATGTGGGGGCGGTAGGGTCATAGCCTCCGACCCCATTATTTAATTATTATTTGGTTATGTCAGATCTGATGGGGGTGGCGAGGGTTATGGCCCGCCACCCAAATTTTAATATATATTTTATTTTTATATTTTTATAACCAAACATATTCTTCAAAATCCAAAAAATAGGTCGTACGATTCATTTTAACCGTCCCACAATTTCACCCGAAATTCAGCCAGAGTTGGCCAGAATTCAGCAGCCAGGTTTCTACAAAAATTTTGCCTCCTTATGTTGCCACATCACCAAGTCAACCCTCCAACATTGACTACTCGTAACTCCTTCATACGGACTCGAAATTGAGTGTTGTCTGCGTTGTTGGAATTAGAAAGATGAGATATTCAACTTGAAATTAATTTTTCCACATGTTGGACATTTTGATATTTGAGCCTTTATACTTAAGCCACTTGTACTTGGACCTATTCAATCCACCTGGATCATTCCTCCCCACTAAAGATATTTTGGACCCAAAAATCCCTATCAATCAATAGGCAAGTGAGGGAATTTCTCCCTCATCTTCTCCTTTTCAAGTCATTTAGCTTTACTTGGGTGCATCCCTTTGAAACCAGCATAGAGATATTCCACATCTCCCTGTAGTGAAGTCTTGGTTCTTCGATCAAGAATGATGTCCTCTGGCAATCCATCGAGATAATCTGGTGCAAATTCATCCACTATAGGCACTGATCCTACATCCTCGGTGTCCATAATCAATGGTTGTTCATAAAGCTTCAGATTTTCGACATTCACGACCAAGTACATCTGCATGTATACAGGCAAATCGAGTCGAAAAGCATTATTCCCAATTTCTCCAATATAGTAAATGGACCATACTGAATTGGTCACAATTTCTTGCCTTCCCCCTTCATTCGATCATTGCTGATATGGAACCACACCTTGTCACCAACTTGAAATTGATGATCAACTCAATGCTTATCATGTTGGGCCTTATATCGGGCCTTACTCTTCTCCAACTGCTCTTGCACTGCTTGGTGAATGGTTTGTATCGGTTGGATGAACTGATGTGCTTTCTCCCTATCATCACATCCATTGGAATATTCATTCCTTCCATAGATCATGTCAAAAGGTTCATTTGGTAAGTAACCAAAACATGTCTCAAATGCTGAATGTTATGTAGAGGAATGAACTGCTCGGTTGTAGGAATGATGCATGTATGCAAGATGCTCATCCCACAACTTGGAATGTTTGCTGCAATATCCCCACAACAAGTGTACCACATTATGGTTGATGAACTCTATCTGTCTGTCAGTTTTTGGATGGAATGTCGTACTTCTCTTCAACTTGGTGTCCATCATACGCCTCAAGTTGGTCCAAAAATATCCAAGTAAGCGAGAGTCTCGATCTGACATAATCGATGTGGGAAACCCAAAGTGGACCGAAACATACTGAAACAAAAGATAAGCAGTCTTCTCAGTAGTGACCTGATTTTTACAAGGCATTAATTTGCACATTTTACTAAAGAGGTCTACGACAACATACAAATAGTCGTGACCCTTTCTAGACATAGGCAAACCTCCTACAAATTCCATCGACACACTTTCCCATGGATGAACCGGAATAGGGAGTGGTGTGTAGAGCTTGAGTTTTCTATTAAAGGGCTTTGAAACAGAACACATCACACATCCCTTTACAAAATAGGTTGCAATGTTTTTCATATGGGGCCAAAAGAAAAACCTTTGAAAATTACATAAGGTTTTTTCGACACCAAAGTGACCAGACACCAGAGAGGTATGTACCTCTCGAATTACATGTACCCTATCTACTGTGGGTATGCACAATTTTACAAGGTGATACAACATCTTCCCCTGCAAATGATAGTTTTCCACCTGTGAGCCATGAGTTAGTTTTTCTTATATTTCTTTAAACTCATCATCATCAGCATATTTTTCATCATAACTTTCAAAAGACAACGAAGCATTATTCAAAATAAAAGAAGCAGCAATAGGAGGGCGAGAGAGCATATATGCTACTTTGTTACTAGAGCCCTTCTTATACTTTATTACCAGATGAAATTGTTGTAGAAACCCAATCAACCTGAAATGACAAGATTTTTGTAGCTTGGCCTATGACTGAAGATATTGCAAGGGCTGGTGATCCATATGGATAATGGTTTCCTTTCCGATCAGGTAGTATTTCTAGTTTTTTACACTTTGGACCAAGGCATACAGCTCCTTGTCGTAAGTGGGGTAATTGATGACAGCCTGAGAGAACTTCTCTGAATGGTAACATATTGAATTGTTTTTATGTAATAGTACAGCTCCCATGGTGTACCCACTGGCATTGGTTTCGATCTCAAAAGGCTGCTAGAGATCAAGTAAAGCCGGGACTGGTGCAATGTTGATTTTCTCTTTTAGTGATTCGAAGGAATTTCGTTGCTTTCCTCTCCACTGAAATCCTTGTTTTACACTTGTCATAGCATGTAAGGGTGATGCAATAATGGAGAAGTTGGTAATGAATCTCTTCCAGTACTATACTGCACCTAGAAAACTACGGAGCTCTCTTACATTGGTAGAATCAGGCCATTTTACAATCACCTCAACTTTGGAGGGGTATATTTTTAATTGACCATTACCAACAATATGACGTAGGTAAACCAAACAGGTTTTCCTAAACTCATGCTTTGAAAATTTTACATACAATTCTTCCCTCTTTAATGCATCAAGCACTTTCTTTACATGGCATACATGCTCATCCCAAGTCCTACTAAAGACAAGAATATCATCTAAATACACAAGGATAAATTCATCAATGAAAGGCCTAAAATGATCATTCATGACCCTCATGAATGTGGCCAGAGTGTTTCACAGTAAAAATGGCATCACCATCCATTCAAACAACCCATGTTTGGTCTTGAAGGTAGTTTTCCACACGTCCTGCTTTGCAATTTTGACCTGGTGATAACCACTACGAAAATCAAACTTGGTGAAATAGATAACATTCTTTAATTGATATAAAAAGTCATCAACGCACGGGACAGTGTATCGATTTTCATCGTGATTTTATTTAGCGCCCGATAATCCATGCACATCCTCCATGTGCCACATTTCTTAGGCACTAACATGGTCGGCGAGCTACATGAAGAATTACTTGGCTGGATGAACCCTTGGTTCAAAAATTCTTGTACCTGCTTTTTGATCTCCTCCATCTCAATAGATGACATTCTCTACATACCAATCTTTGGCAATGGAGCATCATGCTTGTTAGCCACCCATAATATTTTGTTATACCAAAAGGTGGCTAAGAACTTTTGGGAGCCTCCAAGGAACAATTTTCATCTCTAAAAATTGTTGGCTCTTGAAGTCTCTATAAGGCCTCCAGCCTTTTCCCTCTGTCCATATCCCATACTGCTGTTTCATACATCAAAAACCTCTGATATCCTACAAAAAATCCAAGTCAAATACTGCTGCATTCCCCTTCTTTCCCCTCCCTTTCTTCCAACTTACATCATTCTCCATTTTTCTTTTTTCCATAAAAACCCCACAAAAACATATGTTTTCCCTTTATCCCTTCATAAAATCCATTCCCTAAGGTTAAAAACTCACTTTTTGACCTTACCCAAACCTTCATTTCCCTTTGAAAACCAATAAAAAGCCATAGAAACGCACATTTTATAAGCGTTGGTCTTAAGCCCCTCAGGCTAAGCCCCCTACCTTTTTTCCTCCATGCACCCGAGCACTAGAACCAACTGCAAGACCCTCGGGCGCTTATCCATTTTCATATTATTTCTCCGCCCAAAAACATCTAAAAAACCTTTGAATGTTATAAAAACCCGTCATTTCATTATTTTTATTAAAAACCCCCCCATGCAATTGTGGAGCGATCTCAGCTGTTCATCCAATCCACAGATCAAGGGCGTGGAGCGCATCTTACCAGTGGTCCCCGCCAGCTGTTCCCCACTCTAAAAAACCGCACGGTATTTTCCGCATCTCTTTCGGCCAAAGGCTGTTTTCTCCCGTCGGCCAGCGATTCCATACGCTGCACGATGCGTTTCCCCGACACTGTTCCGAAACCGCCACGAGACCGAAACATTTCGCGCATTAAATTTCGTACCAGAGACGCCTAGCGGAATTCACCTCCGCCGTCCGATCTAACCCCTCCCATCCGACAGTTATCAATCCTCCGATCTGCTCGATCATTAACCAACTTGCTCGCTGTTTAGCCAGGCCCCGGCGCTGCGGAAGATTAATCTCCACCGTTGATCTCTGCAGATCGACGGCCCACGTTCAATCCCTTGATTTTGTTGCCCAGTCAAACTATTCACGCTTCTGACTTCTCTCAATCACTCCCGACCATCGATCACAGTGCGATCGATGACTCTGATCGCCCCTTTTCTCCGCATAGCCTCCGATGCAGATTTTCCCATATAAACGCAGGATTTCATAATTTTGTTTGTATTTTGCAGGTCTAAGGTTCTTTTCGCCATGTCTGAAGAAGATTCGAAGGACGAGGGTGACGACTCTCGTTCTTTCGATTTGTCGAAGAAAATCAACCACAGGGTGTTAAATCATGTATCCATTAAGGTTTCATGAGCCGATGATATAGCATGCCCCTGTTAAACCTGGAAAGCATCGAACAAACCTAGAAAAGAGTATCAGTCGCAGAAATGGACCAGAACAACAGATTAGTGGACAGATTTGTGGGGATTAAGGCTAAGACATTTATCAAACGCCTAATCCCCGATCTAAAAACACAATTTGAAGGAAAACCTAAAGTGTTTCATCAGGAAACTCTCCACCATCACCAAAAGAGACAGATTCATTCCTCCAAGCAACTAAAGCGCCACCTGTGCCTCAAAGTATTCAATCAAGAACTGGATTTATTGATCAAAGTCAGGTATTTTGCCTCGACACAGCCAAAGGAGTTATTTCTGCTAGGAAATTAATGACAGAATGTCGGCAGAGCAACCCTATTGATACACAGAGCCTCAAAAGTCAAATGAAGCTCCCACCGAGCTAAATTCATGAGTGTAAATCATTCAATACAGTGGAACACCTGTATAGTTCCTCGTTGAGCCCCTCAAAGGCTAAGAAGACATTAATATCTGTATTAATTGATTTTGAGATCTTTTATCAGATCTCACCTCCTCATTCTTCTATAAACACTTCAATAGAAGATGAGTGAGGGGTTGGTTGTTAATGTAATTGCTGAAGCATTGTAATTGTAACTGAGCTGAAAACTCTCGATTGTAGATAGGATTTCACTGGCTCTTGGAGCTCTGCTTGTAACAGATAGGTTAGGTTATGAAGAGAGATGGATTAAAACACTGGATTTGAAGATTGTAACTGGTTTGAAGCATCAATACAAGCTGATTTATGGGATCCTGGTCTATGCCGATGGTGATGTTATTCTCACTGTAACTTGTATTTTGTTTCTGTTTTCAATTTGTTTCATTTTCCACTATAAAGAACAGTTTAAACAGGGTTAGGACCTACTGTATATCAGTAACCTTCTCTGGCTGAAAAACCTTTATTTAAATGTTTTCTCTCAACTGTGTTATTTGAAAATGATTTAATTCAGTTTAAGTACAAGGATGCTGGCGTTCCCTCGTCTTATTGTCTTAGCTGAATGTTATTTTTAAATGTTACTTTCGATATATGTTGTGTGAAGATGAACTGAGGAAATTAAGGTTAGCCCTGAGTCCCTTTCTTATTTTCTCAACTATTTGATTGTTTCCCTTAGGATGTGTTAAAATCTGACTAGTTTCAAAGTACTTATCAGATCTTAGGCCATTCTGTGTTATCTTAGTGATTATCCTAAAAGTAACCAAGTAAAGAAGAGCTAGGAGAGGATTTGTGGTGCGCCCGGCCCGCTAGCTTCTACTCTAAAAGTTTCCTTCAAGTTTCCCTTTTGTTTTTATATGTTTTCTATCAGAAGTGTATCAAAGGTTGGATAGTTTCAAAGTACTTACCAGATCCTAGTTTTCTTCTATGTTTTTCCTAAGTGCCTAGTCAAAGGCTGGCTAGTTTCAAAGTACTTACCAGATCCTGGGCTGCTCTTTGTTCTGCATCTATCATTTCCCTTTCTGATTGTATCACTCCATTCCATAAATCAAACTTTAAAGAGATCCTTAGGCATAGATGACTTGCCCCATAGACCACTCTTGAACCTGATTGTTTCAATTAAATCCTCTTATGACTCCATAGCCCAATGGACTGAAAACCTACCATCATCTTTCTTCTTGATCAAAGCTTACTCTTTTTGCTTGTAACCTCTGACTTTTGAACCTATTTGCATATAGATATTTCCGCCTCAGACAGCAACTATGTTCAACCATCCAAAAAACCAAACAAACCCTTGGACTTCATAACTAGCCTAATATTATTACCCCAAACTTCAAAGACAAATCCATCTTTGTACATACTAGAGAGATCCCTCTCCGGATTCAGGAGGGCTAGATCCTAGAATCCCAAAGTTGGTTGAAATGATGTTAACTCTGTGATCAAACTTTTGCCAATCTTGCTTATTACAGAGACCTAACAATGCTACAAATGGATCTCATGTTAGATTTCTCATTTCGAAGGCAATCCTTTGGGTTCCTTAAACAACTCATCATAGTTAGAATTTAAATCACATAATTTCTGTTTATGAGCCGGATCACATACTCGGAAAGCATCAAATTTTTATGCATCTTTTTCTCTCACAACCATGAGAAAACACCCCTTGCTGGAATTCCCCAATCTCTTCATTTGTCCTGAACTTACAAGATTGGAATTGACCTTAGTTTTATGAGCTCTTACAATACACTCTACCCCATATTTTGTGATTTGGTATTTATTTTCATGTCAAAATAAAAATTCTTTCCTGTCATAAAGATAGGGACTCCTTAACACAATACCATAGATATCTAATGGTAGGACATCCAGTTCTACTTCATCCAATAGTTTAGAAGAAATTACAAATTTAACCTTGCATTGCTTGGTTACATTTAGTTTTACTTTGTCATGTATCCATCCAAGCGGATAAGGTTTTGGATGAGGCTTAAATTCTAAGCCTAAATTTTTAACCAAGGATTCTGAGATTAAATTTGCTTGAGAGCCTAAATCAAATAGAGTTTCTAATTTTGTATGATTTATGACAAATCTAATATGAAATAACAACTGAATTCTCTTTCATTCATTAGGAAGAGTCTCATCTCTTGAACTAGTGCTTTCATGCGATTCAAAATTTACATGAAGAGAATGAGTAGCTTTTCTGCCTACTGCTATGATCAATGTCTCATCGCCAAAGTCAGATCCAAGGTCTTGCTGCTCGGTTACTACCGTATTTCTCTTACCCTTTTCTCCATATCTCTTTGGCTTCTATTCTGGGTACATTTTCCAACAATGATTGTCGCCATGACCTTCCATTTTGCAGTGAGCACAATAAGGATTTTCTCCTTCATCTTTATTTTTTCATTCAGTCTTCATTTCCTTTCCCTTTCCTTTTCCTTTGAATTTTCTATTTGAAGGTTTGAAAAGTGGTTTCTTTGAATGATCATCCTTATCATTTATGCCCATTTTTTTAAGATGAATGGCCTTTACACTGGCTGAGTCAATAGTAGTAGGTTCAAACATTAACAATGAATGTCTAATGTAACTATGTAATGACCCAATGTATGTTGGGAAAAATACTAAGCGGGGGGGGGTGAATCAGTATTTTCAATAATCTCAATATTTTATTTTTCTCTTTACTGATTTATATAGGCAACTTTGATTAGCCCAACTAGCATATTTACGCAGATATTCAAACAACAACTAGAGTATACTCAAATCAATTTATGGTTTAGATAAACATTTAGAAACATTCTTTAACCCAAATCATTAGTTAAGCAGTAAATATGTGCAGTAATAACAGAATAAATTATCACACAAGAGCATCACACATGAACACCAAGATTTAAGGTGGAAACCTAATTTGGGAGAAAACCATCGTTCTTGTCCTCTCTATCTTCAATATTTATTATATAGAAAACTTCTTACAATATTGTACTGATGCAGACTCATATCAGTACGCAGACATCTACTTGCAGAAGTCTGAAACCTTCTATCATTCTCCAGCTGCCACTAGAAGGGAGCTCCAACCCCCCTGATATCGTTTACCAGCCACTACTGGAAGGGAGCTACAACCCCCTAATCAGAACACCATCTTCTACTAGCAGGAATCTTGTACTTCCACATAGAAGGTTTCAACCCCTAGACCCACCGCAGACCATGTTTCATAAATTTTCACACTGGATCCAACATATTCAACACAACTCAACATAAATATCAACACCAATAGACTTAACCCAAACTACAGTAGAACAGAGAGATCATTGTAACCAGAACACAATAATAAACCCAGATTTCAAAATCAACATCCAAAATCAATTTCAACTCTGATCATTCATTATCTTAAATGCATACACTACTTCACTTTATTTAATCTGTGTATATACATGCTTTCATACACACCAACCTGCGTATAGATTTGTGAATATTGAATTTCCAGAAATTGAACAGTCTCAGAAATAGATTTGAGGCTTTCAGTCATATATATTTTTAGATTTGCAGAACCCTTATTAATTTAATATCATTAATCATATTTAATCACTCATTGATCATATTTGTACATATTCAACTTAGCAGCATATAAATTATCCAAAAAACTTGAATCTACATGATGACTTCATTGACAGACAACAGTAATATAATAGAACTAAACAAATAATCTCTCCATCAATCTTCAGAAAAACTTGACTTCAATACGCGTTTTATCTAAAATAGATCTGCGTGTATACACATTTTCATCGTGACGAACCAGTGTATAGATCTAGAAATATTAATTCTGCAAAGAGTTTCAGATCTCTAGACTTACCCAAATTTCTTCCCTTCTCTTCAGAAAACATTCACCAGGTCATAGATCCAAACATCTCACTAATATATCTGTCATCTCATGTTTGAGATCCTGATCTATCACTGTATCCATGGGTGCATCATAAGTTCATATCTACAAATAAACATAACCCATTTCATGTAGATATACTTCAGAGAGAAGTATTCAGTTCAAACCCTTAGTCATGCACACCCTTTGCGCTGTGATATTCTTCTCCTTATATAGGTTTATCCTTTATCAGTACCATGAGCCAAAACCACACAAGTGCCGATGGTATTCTTGGAATGAATCCAATAGATGACATTGTGCTTATTGTGGGCTAAAACCATGCTAATGCCACCTAGTATCATAATTTTTAGAGCACAAAAGGTATACGTGACTTCGATCGTTCTTGTCTGCGTGCATACACGACATGTCCTGCATGAACTCGCCTATAGAAAATTTAATCATGAATATTAACCATCTTATTCTGGACTTAAAATTTTCTTTTGCCAAACCTTCTGTAACATCATTGTGCTTCACCAGAAGTTATATACTTCAGCAATTGCAAGGGAGTTTCCATCAAGGACAACATATGAAACCATAAGAATCATATTTCCAGCAATCTCCCCCTTTGGACTTGATGGAAACCATGATGGAGTTTGATCCCTGTAGATCATAAACATTATTCAAACACCAAATACTCTCCTCCTTTGAGATCAAGAGAAAAGTGTGGACAATTGCTCCCCCTAAACACATGCTGAGATTTCATATTTTCAATACATGACCCTTTAGCTCAACAAAGTATAACCTTTCCTATTAGCAAGTTCAGAAAGTTACATTAAGGATCCAATCGAGTGGATTGACCCAACTACCCAACCAAGTGGGTTTACAAAAATGAACATTACAATATTTCCATCAGAGTTCTCGACATGACCATTATATAAAATTACAAATATAAATTCTATAATCAAGACCATATAATATTCAACATGAGATCATAGAAACAACCAACATAGTGCCAACAAAGTAATCTTTTCAACAAAGAAAATGCTCCCCCTAAACCTGTGCATCCTGAACACTTTCAACAACCAATTCATCAAAGCATCTTCATCAAGGAGATAAATATCAAGGAAGGGAACTGTAAGATGAATTCTAAAGTAGAGATTACCCATCAACTCCAAAGCGTATTATGAAAGATGACCCATAAAATTTCTGTTAGAAAAAATCATACGCGTTTTTATACACAGATACTCGTGTATATACGTGATTCTCCTTCATGCAATTGGTGTATCGAAATTAATATTTCTGAAATTAATCTTTCTGAAATTAAGCAGATTTAATAAGTGAGGCAGAGACAACTCCCATCTTTTGTTTGAGATATTCAAATCCTTCCCTGGGAAGAGGTTTAGTAAATATATCAGGAACTTGTTCTTTGGAGGGAACATACTCCAATTTAACCCTTTTCTCAAGCACTTTTTCACGTAACAAGTGATACTTGATAGGAATGTGCTTGGTCTTGGAATGCATAACAGGGTTTTTTGAGATACTGATGGCACTTGTATTATCACATAAGGAGGTGGGAGGAGAAATTTTAATTTGAATATCTTGTAATTTCTACATCATCCAAAGGAGTTTTGTGTAACATGATGTAGCAGCCACATATTCTTCCTCTGCTGTCGATAAAGAAACAAAACTCTATTTCTTGCTGAACCAAGATACTAATTGGGGCCCCATATAGAATGCACCTCCACTAGTGCTTTTTCGATCATAAACATTTCCATCCCAGCCCACATCTGTGTACACATGAAGAGTGAGATCAAAATTCTTTGGATATCATAGACCAAAATCTTGATTCCCATGTAGACATTTGAATATTCTTTTTACAACTTGAAGGTGTGACTCTTTTGGATTAGCTTTGAATTTTCTGAAAATCCCAACTACATGCATGATGTCTGGTCTAGTCCTGGTCAGATAAAGTAGACTTCCAATCATATATATATACTCTCATTGATTTACCATGGGAGAATCATTATGAGAACTGAGGTTACATCCAGTTATCATTGGACTACTTATGTTTTTGTAGTATTCCATCCCATACTTCTTCAGAATTTTCTTGAGATATTTTTATTCTAATAGAAATATGCCACCTATTGATTGTTGTACTTGTAAGCCAACAAAATATGTTATCTCCCCAGGTAATGACATTTCAAATTCTTGTTGCATAATAGAAGAAAATTTCTAACTCATGGACTCTTCATTACTCCCAAAAATGATGTCATCAACATACACAACAACAATTAACAGTTTATCATTCTCCATTTTTGTGTATATGTTACTGTCAGTAGATCCTTTTGCGAAACCTTGTTGTTGAAGATATTTTCCAAGATGATAGTACCATGCCCAAGGAGCCTCTTTTAGAGCATATAGTTCTTTTTTATGTTTTCAAACAAGTTTTTCATCATTTCCCAGAATGAATCCTTCTGGTTATTCTATATAAACTTCTTCTTCTAGATCACCATTGAGTAAAGCAGCTTTTACATCCATTTCGTAAAACGTTGAATTGTTGAAAACTTGAGAAAGCAAGAAACATTATTATGGCTTCAAGTCTGGTTATAGGTGCAAAAGTTTCTTCCAAGTCTATAACTTCTTGTTGAGGATACCCTTTACAAACAAGTCTAACTTTGTTTCTAATAACATCTCCATTTTCATTTAACTTATTTTTGAATATCCATTTTGTTCCAATAATAGTTTATCAAGATATCTTGGAACCAATTCCAAAGTATGATTCTTCTCAATTTGATCAAGTTCTTCATTCATAGCTTGAATCCAAGATTCATATTTACTAGATTGATTAACATTATGTGGTTCAATAATGGATAACAATTCTAGATAGCTAGGGGATCCTACAAGCATTCTTCTTGTTTGGACACATGATCCCTTTCCTCCCAATATTTGAGATTTTGGATGATTCTTTTGAACATACCTGGATGGAGTCTTTTCTAATATATCTAATTCTAGTGCTTTATTGGGTTCTCCTTCTATATTGTTTTTATTTGATAAGGGAAAATATTCATCATCATCATCTTCATTTGTTGTTGGTATTTCCCTTTTAGGAGATATGAGAGACTCATCAATTACAACATCAATACGTTCAACAATATTCCAAAGTCTTTTATTGCAAAATTTATATGCTTTACTTCTAGATGAGTAACCAAGACATATTCCATCATCTATTCTAGCCTCAAACTTACCAATCTTTTCATCATTGTTCTTGATAAAACATTTTCTTCCAAAAACTCTAAAATGCTTCACAGTGGGAAGATTACCAAACCAGAGCTCATAAGGAGTTTTCTCACTGTTTACACGAACATGAGCCTTGTTGAGAATATTTACTATATGCACTGCTTCTCCCCAAAAGGTATCGGGAGTTCCATATTCATCAAGCATAGCATGAGCCATTTTTTGAACTGTTCTATTCATTGTTTCTACCATGCCATTTTTTTGTGGAGTTCCAGGTACAGAAAACTATTCTTTTATACCATAATCTTCACAGAAATAAAATAATTCATATGAAATATATTCTCCTCCTTGGTCATATCTAAGACATTTGATTTTTATATATAATTAATTTTCAACAAAAGCTTTGAAGATCTTAAATTTTTCAATTGCTTCATCTTTATGTTTCAGTAAACCGATCCAACACATTCGAGAGAAGTCATCAATAAATAGAATATAGTATTTTTCTCCACGAGGTGAATTTTTCCTTACATGACCACATAGATCGGTATGTATAAGTTCAAGAGGATTACTTGCTAATACTTCTTTGGCATTGAATTGAACCCTGGTTTGCTACCAAAAAGGAATGATTTGCATATGGTACTTTCAAGAAGAGTGATGTTGGGTAGATCACGAACAACTTTGAGGCTGCTAGATTTTCTTATTTGAGAGAAGCTCAAATGTCCCAATATTTTGTGCCATAACCAATTTTCTGTAGATTTACCTAAATAGCATCGCTCTTTGCTAGCTTTCAATATATACAGATTGCTTGGAGTTCTAGTTCCTTTTATTATGGTTTTTCCTGTGTCAAGTTCAGAAACTACACATTATTTTGAACTAAATACAACTTCATTTCCTTGATCACACATTTGACCTACACTCAAAAATTTATGTTTTAATCCATCAACATACATAACATTGTTATATTTCACCTTTTCTTTTAGAAAAACAAAACCTTTACCCTTAATGATAGCAGGAGAGTCATTTCCAAAAGTAACATTCTTTTCCTTCTTTAATTCATTGTATGAAAATAGTTTATTATTATCACCTATCATGTGTTTTAAGCATCCGCTATCAATGTACCATTAATTTTATTCTCCTTCAAAAAATAAAGCCATGCCACAACTTTCAACCTGTAATTCATGCTTTCTCCATACCTTGGAGTTTGAGGGTATATACTCTTTTGGCTAAGATTGCTCCTACATTCATATTCTTCATGTCCAAGGTTATTGCAATAAGAACATTCAATTTCATCTTGAAGAGGAGAAAAGTTTTTATAAGTATTCTTCTTTATTCCAATCTCATTTCTTTGCTTTATTGCTTCTCTGGTCATGATGGTTTGTATTGAACACATTGAGCAACTTTATGACCAAAATTATGACATGAGAAACATTGTCCATTAAATAAGAAATTTATTCGATCGTGAAACCTTTCATTGATGTTTACCTATTGATTGGTATTTCTATTATTGTTCATCCTTGAATTGAAGTGGTCATGCTTTACCTAGGTATTCTCTTTTGTTCTTATGTTGAGTGATGAAATGTTGATGAACGGCTTTAGCTGCATTTAGATAGCTTGGTGCTAAATACTGAGAAGATTATCCGATATATCCAACACCTGTCTTTACAAGTGGAGAGCATTGTACCTTGATAATTTGATCTAAGGTTTCAGATCCTTTAGCAAATATGATATTTAAGGTTTTCACTTTCTCGATTTCTTTTCTTAGACTTACTATTTCACAACCTATTTTCTCATTGTGCTTCTCCTTTTCTATAAGCTAATTTTTAGAGAATCTATGGCTATTTTGTTTTCTTCCAAACATATTTTGAGTTGATTGATTTCTTCATGAAAATAATTTTCTTCTAAAGCATCTATAAATGTATCTTTAGCATCACTAGTTTCCTTTTCAAATGCCATGAGTAGTATAATATCTTGATGATATTCTCCTTCTTCACTATTTGATAGACCATCACTATCTTTATGAGTATAATAACTTTTTCTATTGATAAAAAATTTCTTATTTCATATTTCCAATTCCTTCCCCTTTTCATTGTTATATTTATGGGGACATTTAGTAGCGTAATGACCAACTCTTCCACAAGAAAAACATTTGAAAGGAAGCTTACCTCTGAACCTTCCATTGTCAAGTTGTAGTTTCTTTACAAAATTTATCTCACCTTTTTCTGAAACATACCCTGATCCTTCTTGTTCTTCCATTACCTTGCCTTTTGTAGCAACTCTAAACACAAATTATTTGACTTCAGATGGACCTCATTTCCTCATTTCACATGCAGTCAAAATCCCATGAAGTTGAACAATAATAAGAGTTCGTAGATCCTACTTTTCTTCAATAGAAGAAATTTTTTACTCGAATTTAGGAGTTAGAGATCTTAAATTTTTTTATAACAGATTGGTGTTAGTTATAGTTTCACCCAGATTTCTCATACGATTTACAATCTCATCTAGACGTAAAAATAAACTAGCAATGATTTCATCATTATTCCTTCTGAGTTTTTCATATTGAATTCTGAGAGTTTGCAGTTTAGCACTTTTTTCCTTGACATCAGCTTCATAACTCAGAAAAATTTTGTCCCATATCTCCTTTGCTACATTTAACTACATAACTTTGACAAATTATGATTCCCTAAGACTCCCCAATAAATCATTGACAACATTTGCATTGGTTTCATATTTTTTCCTTGCCAGTGGATCTGCTGGAACTGAGGATGGATATTGGTAACCGCCTTCAACTATAGCCCATACATCTGCTCCAAGAGACTAAAGCTAGGATCTATTCCTGATCTTCCAGAAGATTAAATTGTTTCTGTTGAAGAATGGAGGTCTGATACATGTTGTCCCATCTTGATTGCTCATATTAGATGATCTTCCTTCTAGCGATTAAGTTTCTACAGAAGGACTTGCTCTGATACCAATTGTTGAGAAAAATACTGAGAGGGAGGGTGAATCAATATTTTCAATAATCTCAATATTTTCTTTTTTTCTTTACTGATTTATATACGCGACCTTGATTAGCCCAACTAGTGTATGTACGTGGATATTGAAACAACAACTAGCATATACTTAGATAACTTTATGGTTTAGATAAACATTAAAAACATTATTTAACCTAGATCATAAGTTAAGCAGTGAATATGTGCAGTAATAATAGAATAAATCATTACACAAGAGCATTGCACATTAACACTAAGATTTAAGGTGGAAACCCAATTCGGGAGAAGACCACCGTTGCTATTGTCTATGTCTTCAATATTTATTATATAGAAAACTGCTTCCAATATTGTATTGATGCAGACTCATATCAGTACACAGGCATCTACCCGCAAAAGGCTGCAACCTTCTCTCATTCTCCAGCTGCTACTGGAATGGAGCTCCAACCCCTTGATCTTGTTTACTAGCGACTACTAGAAGGGAGCTACAACCCCCTGATCAGAACACCAGCTTCTACTGGAAAGACGCTTCTATTTCCACATTGAATGCTTCAACCCTTAGACCCATTGTAGATCACGTTTCATAAATTTTCACACTGGATCCAATAGCTTCAACACAACTAAACATAAAGATCAACACCAATAGAATTAACCCAAACTTCAAGAAAAAAAGAGAGATCATTGTAACAAGAAAACATTAATAAACCTAGATTTCAAAATTAACATCCAGAATTAATTTCAACCTTGATCATTCATTATCTTAAATGCATACGCTATTTCAGTTTACTGAACCTACGTATATACACACTATCTTGCACACGAACCTGCGAATAGATCTATGAATACCAAATTTCCAGAAATTGATTAGTATCAAAAATAGATCTAAGACTTTCAGTCATATATATTTTCAGATTTGTTAAACCCTTATTTAGTCAGCATCATTAACCATATTTAATCACTCATTGATCATATTTGTACATATTCAACTTAACAACATATACAGTATCGAAACAACCCAGATCTACATGAGGACTTCATTGACAGACAACAGTAATAAAACATCAATAAACAGACAAACTATCCATCAAGCTTCAGAAAACCCTGAATTCAATACATGCTTTATCTTAAACAGATCCATGTGTATACACGCTTTCACCATGACGAACCAGTGTATAGATCTAGAAATATAATTATGTAAAGAGTTTTAGATCTATAGACTTACCAAAATTTCTTCTCTTTTATTTAAAAAACATGCACCAAGTCACAGATCCTAGCATCTCATTAATAGATCATGTAAATACATAGTCATCTCAGGTCTAGAGATCCTGATCCATCATTTTATCCAAGGGTACATCATAAATTCATATCTACAAATAAATAGAACCCATTTCATGCAGATATACTTCAGAGAGAAGTATTTAGTTCAAACCCTTATTCATGCACACCCTTTGCACTGTGATATTCTTCTCCTTATATAGGTTTAGCCTTTATCAATATTATGAGCAAAAAGCACACAGTATCCAATAGATGAAATTTTTCTCAATATTGTGGGCTAAAACCATGGTAATGCCCCCTAATATCATATTTTTTAGAGCGCAAAAGGTATACGCGACTTGGATCGTTTTTGTCCGTGTGCATACATGACATGGCCTGCATGAACTTGCATATAGAACCTTTAATCATGAATATTAACCATGTACTGCTGGAATTAAAATTTTCTTCTACCAAACCTTTTGTAACATCACTGTGCTTCACAAGAAGTTATATACTTTAGCATTTGCATGAGAGTTGCGATCAAGGACAACATATGAAACCATAAAAATCATGTTTCCAACAATGTACTTAGTTACAACTTCAAGTGAATCTAATGAGATGCCAAAACATAGTGCTTCTTTTTAAATTCCTCGGTAAAGCTTTGCATGTTCTGTTCTTTACCTTGCCTTAGGTGCTTCCACTCCATTAAGGATTTTTTGTTATAACCCAAGGGATAGAATTGATCTTTAAGTGCAGCAATAAAATTTGACCATGAGGAAAGGAGGTTACCCAAATTATTGTTTCCTTGAAGTTTTATCTCCCACTAGATGAGAGCTGTGTCATTTAGTCGAAGAGAAGCTAACTAGATCTTTGCCACATCCTCCACAATATGCTGAATCCCATAGTAGAGTTCAAGCTTCCTAATCCAGTTTTTAAGTTTCTCTGCATTACTTTCACCATTATACATGGGTAGATCAAATTTGACATCTAACTTAAATAAAATTTTATTAGATTCATTTCCTGAATTCCTATGATGATGGTGAGAAGAGGAGGAATAACTTTCACTCGCTGGAGGAGGAGGAGGTGGATCTCCTCCATTATCTCGATGTCATGAACCTTGTCCTTCTAAAGCATTCTCCCCTGCTTTCTCTAGTTTCTCAAGTCTAGAGAACAATTTCTTGACCTGATTTTCCATGGTGTAGAAGGTATTGTGGAAGTTGAGCTCTTCCTTGTTTCAAACATCGTCATCCATGTTTCTTTTTTGGTGTGCACGTCTCGCCTCGGGATTAAAAGACTGTAGCGTCCCTTCACCTCTTCGTAGATTGTTTATAGTTACCATACAAGCATGTAATTCACATCTACAAACACCTGCTCTGATACCACTTGATCAAAAATATTTTTCTTAAGATGTGTTAAATAATTACATGTGAAAATTGCAGCTTAAACAAGAAACTTTAAAGGCATAAACAGAAGAAGAGAGAAGCAACTAACATCATGCAAGAAGACACATAATTAATATCGGAATTCGTCTAGGAGGGGCTACCTCTTTGAGCCCTGCTCAAATAGTGGGGAGGCCCTCTTTAATTAAGTGGCAAAAAAATGAAAGTACAAGTATAAAATGAAAAATTACACCCTTATACCTCCATAGCTGAAAGTGCCCAAAAATTGGAGACCTCTGATGAAGAAATGGATAGCACCGTTGGATTTGTGGAGAGGTCCAAAATCCATATAAAATTTTCCTAAATCTGACAAAATGAAAATCTAGCCCCTCTGGAAAATGGCTCAGATCATGGTTCCGCCCCCCTCCTGCACAGTGCTCATGGTTCCACCTATCTCTAAATTCGTGCCTGCTCCTAATCTATTTGGGTTCACTTATGAAAACTAGGTTTATATAATGAAATGTTGGCGGACTTCCTGAAATAAGTCATTGGTTGAATTGGTTAAGATCCATATATTGTGGGGAGGGCGTGGGATGGTCAAACCCCGCCCCCTCCTTTATAAGTCGGTATGTGTTTTTTTTACAACTTTTTTTTTTTAACCCAGCGTTATATATTTTAAAACCCCATCAAATATTTAAATATTAATTATGGGTAATTTTTGGGGGGCGGTGGGGGCTCGCATTGGGCGGCCCGCCCCATACCCTCCATCGGCACCATATGATTATGGTGTAAGGAGTTGGGGCTGTGGGGTCAGAGCCGTTGGCCCCACCCAATTTATATTGGTTTCCATAGCATGTGGGGGCGGTGGGGTCATGGCCGCCAACCCCCTTATTTAATTATTATCTGGTTATGTTAGATCCAATGGGGGTGGCAGGGGTCATGGCTCGGCACCCAACTTTTAATATATAATTTGCTTATTCTTTTATAACCAAACATAATTTAAAAAATCCCAAAAATTGGACATAGGAGTTGTTAGCACTAGTTTTGATTCCTTTCAATGTTTCCCTCTTTGTTATTTTATTTAGCCTCTAGCTCCTTATGCTTCAATATTTCTCACCACTTCATGCTACATCCTCACCATTCTCCTCGATCCTTTCCTTATTTTCCAAAAATGTTCAAATTCATCCTAATTTGGTTATTTGCATTCAAATGCTAAAAATGCCCTAAACTATTCTTAATTAACCATTTTCATGTATAAAATCTACCTAATAATATGATGCCCTATTTATTCCCTATTTTAGTAAAACCTTTTCCAAAAAGGGCAAATAAAATTATACATTAATTTTATATTTTTATATAAAATTATTATAATTTATTATAATTTTTAGTAGAAAATATAAAATTAATATAATTTATTATAATTTTTAGTAAAATAAAAAAGTAAAAAAAGGGGCTTCATCGAGCTCCCTAGCTCTCAGCTCAAATCCTCATCACCTCATCATCACACAACCAAGGGAGCTCTCAGCTCAAATCCTCATCACACAACCATCCTCATCACACAACCAAGGGAGCTCTCAGCTCAAATCCTCATCACACAACCATCCTCATCACACAACCAAGGGAGCTCTCAGCTCAAATCCTCATCACACAACCAAGTGTCATATGACCGAGAGCTAATTCGAAGAGCTAAGTCCTAGTCCAAGTCACGAGGGGAGGACACATCACGCCAAGTCGCAAGAAAATGTCACAACGTGTATAGCTTCAGGCTCATCGTTGTTGAATATTAAGCTTGATACCTATTTAAAACAAAGAATTTATTTCCTTTACAGAAAATGTGGGATTTGGTCTGTGAATAGAAAATATAGAAGGCACAGGAATGTGTAGTTGTCTGAGCAAAATGGCTGCACTGGAGTTTCATTTACAACCTGCGCATTCCTGTCTTAGTACGCAAGCATATTGGTAACAAAAGGGAGAGTGCTGGAAACGTCTTTACAACAGGATTTTCACTCATCAACGGAGGTGTTGTACATGAAAACAAGGAGAAAGTATGGAGGATGTGGTTGCTGCAGCATTGGTTTCCAATGCGGTCATTTTTTTTAGTCAATTTCCGAAGGGATATAACACTTAGGTGGGGGAAAGGAGAGTGCAGATGTTTGGAGATAAAAAACAACAAATAGACATTGCCAGAGTTTTGATAAGGAATTCCCCAATCCTTCTGATTGATGTAGCAACGAGTGCATTGGATGCAGAATCCAAAGAAGGTACTCAAATTATTTAAGGAAATGGAGGAAAGAGGGATTCATCCAGATGTCATAGTCTATAATATTCTGATTCGTGTTCTTGCCCAAGTATACCATGTTAACGAATCATTGCAGGTCATACATAAGAAGTTGAAGATAGGAGGTCGTCCCCATGTTATGACATACAATTCATTAATCAGGAATCTCTTCATAGCTGGCAGAATGCATAAAGCTCACCAACTATTCGAACAAATGCTTCATCAACGTTGCATTCCCAATGCCACCACTTATCACTTTTTCTTCAGAAAACTGAGAAGGTCAAAGGAAACATTGGATTTTTTCATAGAATGGTTAGAAGTGAATATGTTCCAGCCATTGATACTTATTTTATGTTGATAAGATAATTTGGAAGAAGGGGTTTGTTGATAATAGTTTTTATAATTTGGAATCAAATGCAGCAAAGAGGTTGCAGTTCAGATAAGTGTGCTATGAGGCTCTCAAGCAATAAAAATACCTCAATTCCACCCAAATTATTTGTTCTGGATTCCTCAAGGAGATGTCACATAATGCCAACTTCAACGCACTCTATTATAAACAATTTTAGTTCTCTAGAAAATGAGGATCGATGTCTGAAAATTTTTTCGAGCTTATTGTGAATTTATCAAGATATTCTAACTTGTTGTCCGGTGGTACGCTTTGATCTTCCAAACATTGTTGCTAGCTTCATACAATCTAGAGGTCGTGCAAGTATGCTGGATTCAGGCTATATTTTTTTAGTTGAAAGGGGAAACCTTTCCCAGGAAAATTCGGTAGAGCACTTCATATATGGTGAGGAACAAATGAGAAGGGAAGTACAAAATAGATCGCCATATGGTGCAGAGAAATATGAAGAAGAAGAGGATGAGATCTATCGAGTAAATGCCACAGATGCAACCATCAGCACTGGTTATTGAGTTTCATTACTCCATCATTTCTACTCCAAGCTATCGAAGGATGAGTATATTATTCCCGTTCCAGAGTTTTCTTACTTTTCAGAGCTAGGAGATGTTATGTGCCCACATAAATCTTCTTTCTAATGAACCTATTCAGAAAATAGATGGCCCTATATGTTCTTCTATGGAAAAATCAAAGAGGGTAGCATGTCTGGAAGCATGCAAGGTATTGCACTCCTTTGGTGCTTTGATTGACTATATCTTTCCGTGTGAAGATGAACAAGATGGATAATACGAAGATTGTCTTTCTACTCATGCATGTAAACCTGGGGAAAGTAAAAGGTCCATGGAACTTTCTGAGATGTGGGTTCCAGTTGCATTGCAAGGTGGTTGGATTAAATGTACAAAGTAGGTTTATCTTCCTGCTATATAGTAAAACTCAATCATGTCCCCCCTGATAGAGAATACACTAAGTTTTCTCTTTTTCTGGAGTATTCCCTTCCCAACGAAGCAGAGAGTATGAAATTAGAACTTCATCTGGCTCATGGAAGGATAGTCAAGACACAATTATGGCAGGCATGGTTCGAGTGAAGAAACCTTAAAACTATATTACCAGAGGAAGAGAATAGGTATTGAACCATATAATTTCACCTTTTCCACTATTCTTCCTGCTTTCCATAGCTTTCTTGCTCCTGAGAAATTTCATCAAGAAGTAAGAAGAAGAAAAGCTTCAACAAGAAAGACCTAAAGGGTTTTTTATGTGTCCTTTAAATCTCATGTTTTGGTTTTAATTTTTGAAGACCATGCTGCTAGCAACATTTTATTATCATGCTTAGTTTTTCTTTAGAGATCAAGCCTTATAGTTTACTGTGTCAGGAGATTTTTAGTCATTTCCAGGAAATAACTTCCTTTTACAGAAAATCTAGTTTTTACAACAAACCCGGTAGGTAGCTATTTTCCCAGAAATTCGAATGCAACATATTTAGGGGTTGGTTAGGTGGAAAAATTGACCCAGATTACATGGAAGAGAATAAGTAGTAGTTCATCAAATACTTACCATATTTAAAGGAAATAATTGGTGCAAGTGGTAGGCAGTTCCACATTAAAAGGAAGAACATTGATTAGGTGTCAAACAGTTCCACATTTCGAGGCAACAATTGAGGACAGTAAAATACAGGTGGTAAAGGGATTAAGGCATGTGGTAATCATCATAAACAACTCTCAGTAGTTGCACTTTTGGAGGAATATTTTCCTCAAATTCTCGGACAACCCTCCACATCATCAGCTCGCTCTTCATCAACAATTAAATTTCATTTCCTGTCTTTTAAATATACTATTGTACATATAATAATTTCTTAGATAAGATTTACTATCTTTAGTAAATTGTAATAAATTTCAAAATAAACAACTTACCCAAAGTTGTGGATCTTAGAAGATTTGTTAGTTTTCTATAAATATAGGGTAAGGAAATCAGATCAGAGGGGGGAGAGGATTGGCAGCACAGGGTTGCGTGCCCTATTGTTGATTCTCATGTCATTCTTGAACAATGTATTGTTGAACATATAATACATTCCAATTACACTCTTGAGGATTCACAAATAATATGGTGGGTGTATTTTCGTTATATGTTTCCATATCTCATATCTTGCTTTCAAGATTGTGATATATATATATATATATATATATATATATATATGATGTCTCGGGTTTTTGTTAGCCTTATGATACAATAATACATGATTATAAATTTTTATCAGTCTTGTTCTACAAGCTTTCTTGATAAGATGTGTATGGAAAATTTGTTCATAAGAATTCCCTCTGACAGAAATATTTTTGATGTATGATGAGATTCTTGTAAGTCTTGTGAAATCCTTCTCTCATAAACACATTTCAGGTCTGGAATATTTTTTATCCTTTCATCTACACAATGGACTTCTATCCTATAGACCCACTGTATTTCTTCTATTCTTCTGACTATTTGACTACAAACTCAACCTTGATACGACATCATATATCAATGCCCTCATATGTATCAGAAACTTTTAGCTATTCAACATTCCTTTCAGAGCGCTTGATATCCAACCACTTTCTAAAACCCTAATCAAATCATAAAAAAATGCCTTAGAGCTTAGGATGTGTTTGGTCAGGTGCTTGCTGCAGTCCAAGTGATGATTCCAGTGCCAACACCTTTTGGTGTGTCTACCGAGAGACAAAGGTCTTGAAATGAAGTATTCTCTCGAGTCCCTTGTTTTAATTTCTGAAGATCAATTTTTCAAGGTGAACATGAATTGATAACTTGAAAAGGACTACAATTTTTTCACCTGGCGACTCCATTGTTCCAAATCCAGTGGCAACTTCACGGGGATGCAGAGAACGGATTTTCAGTGGAAGTTTTGGATAAACTGCTACACCTTTCATAATTCTGAAAGGGACAACATTGAAGAGGTAGCATTTAATGTTTTTCCTCATTCAGTAGCTGATGATTTGGAGTCTTCTTATAGTGCAGACATTCAATGTTTTATGAGTATCTCGCGTTGTGATGATTTTCATCATGAGCTGCACTATTTTATGATATGGATTCTTTCAGTTTTACTCTTAATATTCAGAATCCATATAAGGTTTTTTTTCAATTGTTTGAATGGTTGTATGACAAGTTCCATATTGCATGAAGATTGCCATTCAAATCAGATTGAAATTAAAGGAATGAATAAGCTTATTGTTTTGAGAATTTCTATAGAAAGTTAGATTTCCATTTTAAGTTTCAATCCAGCTTCAGTGTGGAGAAATAAGTTGCAGAATTGAAATGATGCTTCTGACTCCATTACCCAATGGCTAGGCATGATGGTTTTTTGAGTTAAGAAGCAAGATCGCTGGTTGGAGAGACAAGGCACTGGAACTACGGTTCTTGAAAGCACGCACGGGGCATATCATCCCCAATTAAAGCCACTATTAGCACTGGTTTTGATTCCTTTCAAAGCTACCCTCTCCATCATTTTATTTGGCCTCGAGCTCCTTATGCTTCAATTTTTCTCGCCACTCCATGCTACATCCTCTCTGTTCTCCTCTATCCTTTCCTTATTTTCCAAAAATGTTCATATTCATCCTAATTTGGCTATTTTCATTCAAATGCTAAAAATGCCCTAAAATATTCCTAAATAGCCATTTTCATGTCCAAAAGCTACCTAATAGTATGATGTCCTATTTATTCCCTATTTTAGTCAAATCTTTTCCAAAAAGGGAAAATAAAATTTAATTTTTACGAGAATAAAAGAGTAAAAACATAGGCTTAGCTCTCAGCGCAGATCCTCATCACACAACCATGTGTCATATGACCGAGAGGTAATTCCAAGAGCTAAGTCCTAGTCCAAGTCACGAGGAGAGGACACATCATGCCAAGTCCCAAGCAAATGTTACAACGTGAATAGCTTCATGCTCATCATTGTTGAATATCAAACTTGAAGCCTATTTAAAACAACGAATTTATTTCCTTTCTGGAAAATGTGGGAGTTGGTCTCTAAATAGAAAATATAGAAGGCACAGGAATGCGCAGCTGTACGAGGAAAATGGTTGCACTGGAGTTTTATTTGCAACCTGTGCATTCCTATCCTAGTACGCAAGCATATTGGTCACAAAAGGGAGAGTGGTGGAAACGTCTTTACAACAGGATTTTCACTCATCAACAGACAGAGGTGTTGGACTTGAAAACAAGGAGCAAGTTTGGAGGATGTGGTTGTTGCAGCAGTGGTTTCCAACGCGCTCAATTTTTTTTAGTCAATTGCCGGAGGGATATAACAATCAAGTGGGGGAAAGGAGAGTGCAGATGTTTGGAGATAAAAAACAACAAATAGCCATTTCCAGAGTTTTGATAAGGAATTCCCCAATCCTTCAGATTGATGTAGAAAAGAGTGCATTGAATGCAAAATACGAAGAAGGTACTCAAGTTATTTCAGGAAATGGAGGAAAGAGGGATTCAGCCAGATGTCACAGTCTATAATATTCTGATTCATGTTCTTGGCCAGGTAGACCGTGTTAACGAATCATTGCAGGTCATGCATAACATGTTGGAGATAGGAGGTCGTCCCAATGTTATGACATACAATTCATTAATCAGGAATCTATGCATAGGTGGCATAATGCATAAAGCTCACCGGCTATTGGAACAGATGCTTCATCAACGGTGCGTTCCCAATGCCACCACTTATCACTTTTTCTTGAGAAAAATGAGAAGGCCAAAGGAAACATTGGATTTTTTCACAGAATGGTTAGAAGTGAATGCATTCCAGCCATTGATACTTATGTCATGTTGATAAGATAGTTTGGAAGACGGGGTTTGTTGATGATAGTTTTTATAATTTGGAATCAAATCTAGAAAAGAGGTTGCAGTTCAGATATGTGTGCTATGAGGCTCTCAAGCAATAAAAATACCTCAATTCCACCCAAATTATCTGTTCTGGGTTCCTCAAGGAGATATCACATGATGCCAGCTTCAACGCACTCTATTGTAAACAGTGTTAGCTCTCCAGAAAATGAGGATCGATGTCTCCAGCTTTTGTCGAGCTTATTGTGAATTTATCAAGATATTATAACTTCTTGTCTGGTGGTATGCTTTGATCTTCCAAAAACTGTTGCTAGCTTCATACAATCTAGAGGTCGCGCATGTATGCAGGAGTCAGGCTATATTTTTTTAGTTGAAAGGGGAAACCTTTCCCAGGAAAATTCGGTAGAGCACTTCATAGATGGTGAGGAACAGATGAGAATGGAAGTCCAAAATAGATTGCCAGATGGTACAGAGAAATATTAAGAAGAGGAGGACTAGATCTATCGAGTAAATGCCACAGATGCACCCATCAACACTGGTTACTGTTTTTCCTTACTCCGTCATTTCTTCTCCAAGATGTCGAAGGATGAGTATCTTATTCCTGTTCCAAAGTTTTCTTACTTTTAAGAAACGGAGTTGTCTACCGAGGCCGCGTTTTGGCCCGGACGGCAGAAATCCGCCGGAATCCGGTCAACTAAATTTGCAAAAATCAGGTAGTTGCAGTGCTTGGAATCCATTTTTGATAGTGGAAATGGATTCAGCGCTATCAAAAACCCCTGGGGCACTCAAAATACTAATGTTTAACAACTATAAACAAGTTTCTGAGCAAATCTTTGCCGGATTTTCTGAAAATCGTTCCCGGATTTTGGGTCAAAACGCGGCTTCTTTAGACTACGCTTTAAGAAACAGGAGGTGTTATGTGCCGCGTAAATATTCCTTCTAATGCACCTATTCAGCAAATAGATGGCCCGATATGTTCTTCTATGGAAAAATAAAAGAGGGTAGCATGTTTGGAAGCATGCAAGGTATTGCACTCCTTTGGTGCTTTGACTGACCATCTCTTGCCGCATGAAGATGAACAAGATGGAGAATACCAAGATTGTCTTTCTGTTGATGCATGTAAACCTGGAGAAAGGAAAAGGTCCATGGAACTTTATGAGATGCTCGTTCCAGTTGCATTTCAAGGGGGATGGAATAAATGTACAAATTTGGTTTATATTCATGCTTATATAGTAAAATTCAATCATGTTCCGCTTGATAGAGAATACACTTAGCTTGCTCTTTTTATGGAGTCCTCCCTTCCCAGTGAAGTAGAGGTATGAAAGTAGAACTTCATCTGGTTCATGGAAGGATAGTCAAGACACAACTTATGTTAGGCATGGTTCGAGCAAAGAAACCTTAACATTATATTACTAGAGGAAGAGAATAGGTATTGAACCAGATAAGTTCACCTTTGTCACTGTACTGCTTGCTTTCCATAGCTTTCCTGCTCCTAAGAAAGTTCATCAAGAAATGAGAAGAAGAAAAGCTACAACAGGAAATACCTAAAGGGTTTTTTATGTGTCCTTTAGATCCCATGTTTTGGGTTTAATTTTTGAAGACCATGCTAGTAGCAACATTTTATTATCATGCTTAGTTTTTTCTTTGTAGAGATCGAGCCTCACAATTTACTATGTTAGGATAATTTTAGTCATTTCCATGAAATCACTGCCTTTTACAGAAAATCTGGTTTTACAGCAAACTCATCATTCAAATGCTGCAGATTTAGGGGTTGGTTAGGTGGAAAAATTGACCCAGAATACAGGGAAGAGCATAAGTAGCAGTTCATCAAATACTTTCCATATTTAAAGGAAATGCTCAGTGCAGGTGGCAGGTAGTTGCACATTAAATGACAAAAGATTGATAGGGTCTCAAAAAGTTCCACATTTCAAGGCAGCAGTTGAGGACAGTCAAATACAGGTAGTAAAGGGATTAAGGCAGGTGGAAATCATCATCAACAACTCTCAGCAATTGCATTTTTGAGGAATAGTTTCCACAAATTTTGGGACATCTCTCCACATCATCAGCTTGATCTTCATCAACAATTAAATTTCATTTCATGTTTTGTAAATATACTATTGTACATCTAATACTTTCTTAGATAAGCTTTACTATCTTTATTAAATTGTGATAAATTTCCAAATAAACAACTTACCTAAATTTGTGGATCGTAGAAGATCTATTAGTTTTTTTATAAACATAGGATAAAACAATCAAATCAGAGTGGGGAGAGGATTCACAGCACAGGGTTGTGTGCCCTGTTGTTGATTCATATGTCATTCTTCAATAATGTATTGTTGAATATATAATACATTCCAGTTACACTCTTGAGAATTCACAAATGATATCGTGTGTGTATTTTCATTTTGTTTTTCTATATCTCAGATCTTCCTTTCTAGATAGTGATATATATATGTTGTCTCATGTTTTTGTTAGCCTTATGATATAGTAGTACATGATTATCAATTTTTATCAGTCTTGTTCCACAAGCTTTCTTGATAAGATGTGTATGGAAAATTTGTTCATAAGCATTCCTTGCCACAAAAATATTTTAGATGTATGATGAAATTCTTGTAAGTCTTGTGAAAGCCTTCTCTCATTAACGCATTTCAGGTCTCGAATATTTGTTATCCTTTCATCTATGTAGTCGACTTCTATCCTATAGACCCACTGTCTTTCTTCTATTCTTATGACTATTTGACTACAAACTCAACCTTGCTACTACATCATATATTAGTTTCCTCATATGTGTCAAAAACTGTTAGCTGTTCAACATTCCTTTCAGAGTGCTTGAGATCCAACCACTTACCAAAAAACCAATCAAATAATAAAAAAATTCCTTAGAGCTTAGGATGTGTCTAGTCAAGCACTTGATGCAGTCCAAGTGTTGATTCCAGTGCCAAAAATAGTCATTTTAACAGTCCACAAATTTTCCCAAAATCCAGTCGGAGTTGGCCAGAATCTAGTGGCTGGGTTTCTGCAAAAATTGTTGCCTCCTTAAGCTGCCACATCACCAAGTCAACCCTCCAACTTTGACTGCTCATAACTCCTTCATACGAACTCGGAATTGAGTTTCATCTGCGTCATTGGAATTAGAAAGACGATATCTTCAACTTAACATTAAGCTTGCCACATGTGATACTCTTTGATTTTTGAGCCTTTGTACTCAAACCACTTGTACTTGGACCTGTTCAATCCACCTGGATCATACAATAAGTACTTTTTCAGGTTTTCATATATAATTTAAAACAAATATTTACTATATTTTGATATATTGTATGTTTTATCTCAGCTTATAGATTTTTAGCATTTTTATTATTCCAAATTTCTTGTATTACTATTAGAGCATCACTTCCTAATACAAGAATACCTACTTTTGGTGGCTTGCATGGTACTAGTTTTTCACCAACATTTGGGAAATAATGCTGATGCAACATACATATTATTTTTCATTCCTATTCTCTTTGATTGTGTATATCAAGGTTGAAAAATAGCTTAAGATGTTCTACACATCGATCTCTATTAGTTGAATCAAGGAGAAACATCGAGATGTTTTAGTTGGCATAGCCAATGTAGATAACGAATTAGAGGATGTCCAGGAAACTATATCTAGAGTTTGATCCCATGTGTACCAATATTCTTTTTTATGTAATGGGGGGAACACTAGGAGATACTTTGAAAATGGGAACACTAGTGTCGTTCAGGTTGCAATTCTTTGTAGGAAAGAGAGGTAAAATATAGTTAGTATGTAGGTTATCACTGCGAGGAATTGGTTCCACATTTTATAGTTCACTATCAAGTAGAAGATTTCCAAGTGCTATCCAGTTTGTTGATCCTCCTTTTTTTGCAGCATTCTCATTTTATACTATACTATTAGTTTTTGGAATCAAGAATTTATTTAACAAAATTTGGCAGTAGAATATATATGCAATTTTCCAACCTCAAGAATGTTTGAGGTGTAAGCACTTTGTGGAAATAACGGCTCATTTCAGTTTCATATTCCTATGTGTTGGAACATTGTTGGTAGTAGAAAAAATTATAACAACAACCAATTATGAAGAGATAAATGTTTATATCAACTGACATCCAATAAATGATATGGTGTAGTTGGTGAAATAAATTTTCCTTTTTTGTGTATTCCTTCATCACAGGTTTGTAGTTTCAATTATAACCAAAAAAAATTGTAGGACCTTACCTTGAGTTCCCTTACCAATACACAATTCCCTTGTGACCACAAGTCTTGATACAAGGTTCTTAAAATATCCACTTGTTTTTTCCAATGAACCTAGCCAACAATTAGATTAACATTTGGTCAGTTTGAAGAGTAAAAAATGCACAACCACAGTTTATTTATATTAGTAGCTCAAATGTAAAATTGACTTTTGTAATTGGGAACACTCTTCAATGCGTCTGCCATTTATACAAGAAATGATATTCAATGAAGGGCATAATCATATGTGTAACTTTCATTCAATTCAATCCTCTACTTATGTTATACACAATACCCTCTAATAGTGTATTCCTCTACAACTTGCCAGGTGCTTTTCTATGATATCCCTTATGCACAATAGTGAATCCCCTTCACAAAATCCATTCAAAGTATTCATTTCTCAGGCTTGTTCCTTTAGTGAAAAAAACTTTTACACAGATGTTTAAGTCATCTTTGACTTCCCTTTAAAACACCATTGTTCGGTCACATCCTTCAATGACATATCCCCTCCATTCTAAACCCCTCTTATAACACTCATTTGTTAGTGCATACTTCTCATACTTGAGGAGAATTTTACATACAACCAATACATATTATCATAGCCTGTGACTCCAATTTTAGATTCAAGTGCAGAATGTCAATAAAAACAGTTTTCACATCAATTGTTAACAGAGATGCCAAACTACCATGATGTGGTCAATATTTGACCAAATATTCTTCAATGGTCCAGCTGGGAATTTTCACCTATGAAATCTCCAGATATCAACACAATTACGTTCTCACTATTTACCTTTAGTGTAGCATCAACAACAATTGATCTCTATTCATCCCTTTCATGAAAATGTATTTCAACTGACACTTTGGAACTCTAGTTATCATTTTCTCTACTTCCAACGTATTAGACACACTAAATATAGAAATAATGTCTCCTCGGAAATGACATGGTATTGACTAGGGTAATGCAATCAGAAAATAATTCTCACTCTCACACAATCAATAACTCCAATGATGAAATTGCCAAATTTCATTAGCTAGACCAAGTCCTGTCAACATTAAATCTAGAATATTGATGACAGATGAATTTAACAACATTTCTCAATCAATAGAAATCATTCAACAAGAAGAAACTCAATTTAATTCATTCACACAATTTTTTTGACAATGGATCATATAATGTTCAAAATTTCTTTAAAGGGTGATAAATCCGTCGACGGGCACTTTCCTTGAAAACACAAGGTTGGTGGTTCAATTCCATCGTGCCCTAACATGAATTAATCATTGAACACACAAAAACATTCACATTATATAGTTTATTTCTAAAGATATTTTTTTATTGTCTTTAGAGAGAAAATAATTGTGAATAAATACATACTAAATGTATAGAGACAATATGTGTTGGGCAGAAACGTGAAGCTCGGTTACACTTTTGTGATAATCGAGGGCCGAATTTTTTTTTTCAACAATAGTTCGGCCGAAAATTTTACAAAGTTCGGCCGACTCGTGATTCCGTTTAGATTGACGGCACACTGACGGCGTGGGCAAACAGAAATTTTGCCGGGAATTGGAAAACCGACATAAAAAATGCGGCCGAACTATGAGTTCGACCAAACTTTTATTTTTAAAATAGTTCAGCCGAAC